>ML208456.1:0-69675 GCA_004369065.1 Pluteus cervinus
CGAACACTGCTCCGTGAACGGTGAGATCAGTCCCGCCCTCCGAAGCCTTGACGCAGCTTCGGCGGCGTATATCTTACGTTGCGTGCCTTGATCGTTGATCAGGCCGCCGAAGGTCCAATGGTAAGCCCACATGGCGGATGTGGGTGACTCCTCGACTCCCGTCAGACCTTTCTCACCTTCACCACTCACCCGAACTCACTTGTACCATGAAAATAGGTGCCATTTTGGCTACTTCTCTTCTGGTGTTTCAACCAGGGGCGGCCGTAACGAAACCTGGGAGTCTGTTGGTCCTCCGACAGGCAACACCACCCACGGGTTCAGTTCCTCCCACCTGCCAGTCGGCTTGTGCACCAGTGCTTGGCGATGGGTCCAATAATCCTGGTGTGAATGTAAGTTCATCACATATCTCTCGTGTTTTGGTATCCCTAAGAATCCGTGGAGAATTGTCCAGCATCGCAATGCTGTACTGCAGCATTTGCAGCAACCTTTGAGAGTTGCATTTTGTGCGTCGGGACGAACGCTGGGGTAACCAACTATACTGAACCGCAGCAAGACCTGGACTGTAAGTCAAATTTGTGTCCTTCCAGTTCTGCCATGATGAATTTTGGTCTAGCTTTTGTCGTCCAATGCGACCAGAACGGGTTTAGTGTACCTGAGCTCACATTACCTGGCCAAAATCCTGACAGACCCTTGCCCACTGGCTCGGTCGTCAGCAGCACGGCATCATCGGGACCATCGGAAAGCCTATCATCTCAAACCCCGTCGGCTGCCTCTCTTTCATCTTCATCCGCAGTTACACCCAGTATTACCGCGATAATACCTTTTGGTTCCGGATCGCCGGAGACACCAGTCCCCAACACGAGTTCTCAAGGATTTAGGTCGACTTTCTCTTGCTTCTGTGCGATAGGGCTTGTGGTGGGAATTTTATGCATGGTTTAGCAAGGATGTTGAGAATGCATTTCCCCATCTTCACAGCAACGTAGGAAATGGACATTCAGTTGCCTAAACAGGATATGTTATAAATATGTCAAGAGTGTTGGACTACAGTCTGGTGTCACGAGGCATCTTCTTCAGAGCCTGCCGCACCCCCAGATCACCTAGAACATCTTCCGCTCCAGCCAGAACTTGTGAAAAGTCAGTTCTGAGTGAGAGTCCATAAAAGCGCGGGGTACTCACTTGCATCAAATCCAGATGTACGGTGGTACTACGGAGCAAGTTAGAGTTTGTAAAATGTGTTTCAGAGGGAAAGGCACCTACATTCTCGATATACTTGCCCATACCAGTCATTGTGAGTGCTCTCCCACCGAAAATCTGGGTTCCGTCTAATCAAATACGTTAAGGCGCATTACAGGAGCGGTAGGATTGCATCTTGACCACGCACCTTCAGCGGTTTCGCGTCCTGATCTCGAAACAAATCTGTTGAGAAGTTAGTATTTATAGTGGTATCGAATTGAATTATCACTTACTGTTTGAGCAAGCCAATTGGGCCCGCCATTTTGTTCGACATTTCATCGTAGGACATCTAATTAGACTGTTACTCGTCTCTTCGGGAGAACCATAAAAGAGCCTACGTTATTCATTTGGTAAGTGACTGACTCGTACCAGTTTTGACAGGCCTCAACTCTTGAAATCATCTGCCCTAACTTTGCACGTATGACAGCTTGGGAGGTGAGTGGTTTTCCGAATACCATACGCTGGTTTGCCCACCTAGGACCATCAGGAAATGGGAATTACATGATGATTCTGAGGCTTACTTGAGGCACTCTTCAACAGCCAAGCGCTGTGCGCTGATCGAACACGCTATGACCATCCACCGCTCGTGATTGAAGTTGCTCAAGATCACTCCCATCCCTCCCCCGATCGGCCCGAGTGTATTGGCGACCGGAACTCTGACCTAGTGTGCAAGTAAGGATCAAGATGGAATCAAAATCTTTTTCTCGCCCGTACCTTGTCGAATGTTACAAACGCCGTTCCTGCGACGGAAGAGTACGCCGTCTTGATTGGCTTTGTGGACACTCCAGGACCACGTTCAATCAGCATCACGGTAAAGCCGGTCTAACCTGAAGTGAATACACGCATTGGAAGCTAGAGAATGGGAAGGACGAACCTCGGTTTTACAGCCAGTTGTAAAGTAGTCTGCAAATGTTCCGTTTGTGATCCACTTTTTGGTTCCCGTCACGATCCAGTAGTCTCCATCCCGAACAGCAGTAGTTTGCAGCCCTCCGACATCACTTCCAGCAAACGCTTCACTAATTGCGAGCGCAATATATTTTTTCCCTGCGAGCGCCTATAAGGTGAAGGAATTGGCTCAGACCTATATCGTGAGGTTGAGGGGTGGACATACATCGGATACAACTTTAGCCTGGAGAGCCGGAGCGCCGTACTTGAGTATGGGAGGAAGACCAATCACTAGACCGGCCAAAAGACCATCAACAACTGCTCGACTGCTGTAGCGTGCGAGTTCAGCGTGTATAATTCCCTAGGTGCTAGTGAGTCAAGACGCTACTCTGCTGTGAGTGACGCACCTCATGGAAATAATCAAACTCTTCCGGCTTCACGATGCCTCCCATCAGTGTACGACCTTTGAGATGCTTTCCGGGTCCAAGCCGCATCGCGATTATATTCTGCTCGCTATGCTCAAAGTGAGAAACTAAGGATGTCATTGTCAAAAATCACCGAACCTCATTTTATCAACAACCTCTTGTGATATCCGCTTCCCACTTTCTTCGCACCTGACGGATTCTGGGGCAACGACCGTCATGAAAAATGCCCTGACAGCCTTTTGGAATTTGCGGTGACCATCCTTGTAGTAAGGGCTAAAGTAACCTGAGCTCAACCAGGTTGGTTCTGCGTAAGGCACTTTGCTTAGGTCCCCTGGTTTAGGTGCTTTGATGGTCTCTTCCTGGCCTTGGACCGTCCCAATCTGAAGGCGAGCATATTGAGGTCGTAGCAAGACTTCATGACGATGCAAGCCAAAGAAGACTTGCGTCGCATCTTGCCCAGCTATTTATTGCCACCGTCAATGCCGAGCGAATGAGGTTCTAGCAATTACTCACCGACGGAGTCTACGTATAGCACATTCGCTCCTCCAGGATGTAAGTCCGCAAAACGGGAAAGGTCATAAACTTTTGAGTCTATCACAATCCACTGTAATACGTTAGCATGAGCGTATCATGGGTTCGCTGGCACGGCTCACTAGGTCGCCTTCCCTATTGTGCTGTCTTTCCTTGAGTAACGGTATATAAAGAAAAGGTGAACGGAATAAGGCATACCTGGGCAACTTGTTCGATAGTAAATTCTTTTCGAGGTTGGGAGGACATCTTGGAAGCTGGCAAAGTGCAGTACTCCTTGATTTTTTTGTAGGAAATATGGGGAGAGCCGGTATATTAAACGAGAAGATCCGGTATTGCAACTTTCAAGCGCCTAGATACACGATATCACATGGTATCCATTATGCGAACATTACACTAACAACCCATAATTCCCAGTAACATATTTTGCAGTCTTTATAGTGATATCCATAGTCTTATAACGAAATTTAGAGCTGCAGCGCATATGAGCAAGCCATTCTCTCGATTTACTGTGTGCACTCACTCTGAACAAGAACCCAAGCTATCAAGGGACGGGCACATGAGCAAAATAGTCATATCAACTTTACAATTAGATGCACTTACATCTTCGGGGGTAAGCCTACCCATTGCCTAGCGGAAATAGTGAGAGAAAGTACTCTGAGATATGAACCGGGCTTACCGAATCGTCGGTGGATAGGGTCGCGTCGACCATCGCAGATTTCTTCTCTTGCAGCTATAAGACGCAAATTAGCGTGTAACGGAATGCATAATGAGATCATGGCGCACCTGGACAATCCGGGATTCGATACTATCTTCAACTACTAGTTTAATCGCTTCGACAGGTCGTCGCTGTCCAAGCCGATGAATTCGGTCCATAGCCTCTGTTTAATTCATATGTCTCAATGATGTCAACCACTGCAACGAAAACTTACGGTATTCGACCTAGAAGTCGTTAAGTTTTATGATATCACGTATAAATGATTCAACTCACAGCGGGATTCCACCAACTATCCATAAGGTAAACTCGAGATGCTTCCGTCAAGTTCAATGCTACACCTCCCGCCTTCAAGCTGACAAGGAACACGGTGACATGAACATTGTTCACTGGAGGTAGTTGAGCATGCGGACTTGTTAGAACGGTAAATAGCTTACTGAAGTGTTGGATGGTGGCATCACGGGCTTGAGGGCTCATAGATCCTTCCAAGCGGCAGACCTAGTTCACAGTAAGCGCCGATACGTGATGTGGTCCAAATCACAAACATTAAAACCGGCCTTCTGCAAGCGGTAAGCAATTAAGTCCAAAAAGTTAACGAACTGGCTGAAAACGATGCTCTTGGTCGTTGCATCTTTCATACGGAGGTTGCTCAATTCTTCAACAAGGGCCTCAATCTTGGTGGACGATCGCCAAGTATCGAGGTTCAATCTTCCTAGGATTCCCTGACGTCCATTGGGTTGATTTTCTTCGAGCTCAAGTGCGGGTGCTTCTAGATCTATGGTGAGAGGGACGTGGCAAACAGGGCAATCCGGCTAAGATTTTATCAGTATGCGGTATATGGACGACAGCGGTATCCTTACATTATTCTCTAGTGCCGTTTCCAGATATTGCTTAATGCATTCTCGGTCGAAAATATGGCGGCACTTGGACTGTATTGCATCCTCCGCGACATCATGACAGATGCGGCAAACAGTAGCTTCACCATCGTCAGAGACAAATTGATTTGCATTGCTCTTGCTTCGAAGGACTAGATCTGGGTGACATGCCATCTGTCGCATTCGGGCCAACCTAAGGTATGCTTGTCAATAGGTGTCCCGACAACGACGCCCTCACTCACAAGCTAAATATATTAGAATAATCTCGGGAGCAGTCAGAAAGATCGACATAAGGGTGGTAAATATGGCTCACTATTGAGGATAGTTCCTTGGTCAAGGTAAGTGGCAAATTGTCGTTTGGCATCGGAAAACAACGAAAGGTATAGTTCTTTCTCTTCTGGGCTAAAGTAATCTCGGCGAACGATCACTGTTCTGGGTGGAAGACCTAAGTCGTCAGCTCGTTGCAGCTAGTCCAAGTTAGTTTCTTGTAGGACACCAAAGCATTTATGACCGACCTTCGTCCGGCGTAGCATCATTCGGTCTAGGAGAATTCTAAGCTTCTTGAACGCGTCCTTTCCAGGACCTTCCATTCCATTCTTTTGTATCGGCGATAGGATCTCGTTGTTCCAGAAACACGTCTACCAGGAAGAGTTTTAGCATATACAACAAACAAGCTGGCTGGGCACTCCTCACATGTTGCATCGGGCTGTGCTTACAGTCTGAAAAGCGGGCTTATGGTAGTGGTCCAGAGGGTAATGACTTGGACGTACCATCACAACTGCGCTTATCCGAGAACTTCCAGTGGAGTGATTTGCAATCACATTTCTTGCCTAGCTGCGGGTGAGCAAGTGCAGGGGGCTCGTATCGTCCACTTACAGAAATAAAACGCGAAAGGATCCCCGCCAAGGAACCTGATCAAGCTGTACAATTCCCCGACGCGGTTCTGAAGTGGAGTTCCAGATAGGCACCACTTATAATTACTCTTGAGTTCAAAGGTGGCCTTTGCGGTATTCGTCCCTCTATCTTTGATGTTATGCGCTTCGTCCAACTGTATAGGAATGGGTTAGCGACCGATAGCAGCAATACTAAGACAGCGGTCTGACGATGATTCTGTTCCATTTCACTTGATGGGGTAGTGAAGGTTCTGTAATAATCTTGCCTTGTCGTTTGAACCCACTCTCTTGCTTGCGGAAGCAGCTAATGCCGTATAAGCAATGTGTTATTTCGCGGGTATAGTTGGTACTACCTTTCTAACACAGCATAAGTTGTGAGTACCTTTCATAGAGTCGTGTTAACGATATCTTTGGTCCGTAGATAGCCAGTTACTCACGACGTCATATTTCTTAAGTTCTTCGATATTGGTAGCACGGGTTGAACCATGCCAAACCAAGACTTTAAGGCCGTCTGTATGCGTTGCAATTTCGTTCCTCCATTGCATGATCGCAACTGTTGGGCTATTGCGAATTTAGTGAGCAATAGCGATGTCATGGAGCACCAAGGAACCTACGCGACCACAAGATTCGGTTTCTTCTTATCCGAGACGAGCAGAGCGATCATTTGGATCGTCTTACCCATTCTAAGTTAGGGTCAGACGACCAACAAGGAGTGACGTCAAAGGAGAGATAATTACCCCATTTCATCCTGCACGTAATCTATAAGAGGTCCAATGCCGCGAGGTAAACATGACTTACTGCAAGCATTCCACCCTGCCAGATAGTTTTTTCTTGCTCTCTCATCCAGTGCAAGCTTTCCTGCTGGAATGGGAGGAGTGTTATTTTCAAGTCCTTGGACTGAGCTGCCTTTTGAGGTTGAATGATTTCGATATTCGCCTCCAGGTCTCCCCAGACATCTCGAAGTTCAGGATGGTGCTTTTTCAACGCTATGGTGGTCTTTTCCGCCTACACATGGAGTCAATATGCGTGGGCTAGTGTAGGAACGATAAAAGCGTACATAGGTGAGTGAACGGCCAAGCTGTCTAACAAGGGCTCTTTCTTCCGCTTTGTTGGCTCGACGCTCAGCTCGGGTGAGTTTTAACTCTTCTCTTCGTTGGACCCGCACTTGTGCGAGTGTCATGACCTGGCCGGTACTCGCCTTCGCGGACCCCTTGCCCTTGCCCTTGGGCTTTGCTTTTGCTTTGCCCTTTTTCGTTGTGATAGGCTCTTCTTCCGACTCGGAGTCACTGCTTGGAATGTCGACATCCATTTCGGAGCCCGGGTATCCATCATCTTCGTCCACTGCCATTTTACGACCCCGAGTAAGCCGGCGTTCAACAGCAGCTGCTTTCGCCACGGCGGCTGGGTTTGCTATCGGAAGTCGTGTTTTGGAGGAGCTAGCCGTTCCGGGAGTGAAACGAGCAGCTTGCAAAGAGACTTCGACAGCGGCAGAAAGCATTAGCGCCTCATTTTCGCTGCTATCTCCGGAGTCCGCATATTCTGAAGCGCTTTTGGCCTCAAATTCGGACCCACTATCGTCATCTTCTACAAGTTCGAGTTCAGACTGAGACGGTGGGTCTGAATCCTCGACAACTGAAGATCTAGAGACGGCGGACTTGGCCTTTGCTTTGCCTGCATTCGTGGCCTGAAAGACGACGTTTGGGACAGAAAAAGAACGGAAACCTTTGGTACACGCACCTTTCCCTTTTCTTTCGTTGAAGGAGTCTTCAAAGGAGGCACGTCAACATATACATCCTTTGCCACAACGCGGCGTTTGCGAGCAGGTCGCTCCGAAGCTGAGTTCTTGGAATTATCTAGAACCTGCCCCTTACTTGAAGCATTCTTTGTGCTCACGGTTTTTACACCGTCGTCAAATTCGGAGGTATCTGGTGAGTCGTTGCCATGGGTAGAGGATTGTGCACTAAAAACGGGGGTGACGGTTGTGGTAGAAGAGGATTCAGCTACGCGAGCCGAACGTCTGGTGGGGCGGACCATGACAAGGGTGGACGTGCTACTGGACGAAGACGAGTAAACCCTTTGAGTTGTTCGGTGGTTCGAGCAAGCGGCGAACGCGGGGAGAAAATTAATGAGTAACGCGCTTTGTCACGGCACGTGAAATCGAGCCCACGCCACAAGCGTGACAAGCGATTCGGGTGTACTCGAGGCAAATATACTGTAGGTTGCTTGCTGTTCAAAATCACGTCCCAGTTCCCGTCCAACCAATCACCGAAATCTCATACAAACTCAAGATACATTCCCGCAAATACCGATTACAATCACTAGATACAAACGACATTTATCACCAGATAGCAGCAGAAATGGCATCTTGCCCGGCCTGTAGGGAGGCCGCTTCCATTTGAGCAGCAGCTAACTGCGCTTGCGCAACGTTATAATCATTGCTATAATCGTCTTGTCCCCCGCTTGTCGGATTATACATTCCATCGAAGCTTGAGGACTGATCTTGTCCTCCACCCATCTGATTAAACATTATGTCGAAGCCGTTGGATTGGTTTTGTCCCCCACCCATCTGATTAAACATTGCTGTTAGGTCGAAGCCAGAGGACTGGTTTTGGTTCTGGTTTTGGTTCTGGTTCTGGTTTTGGTTCTGGTTCTGGTTTTGGTTCTGGTTCTGGTTCTGGTTCTGGTTCTGGTTTTGATTCTGGTTCTGGTTCTGGTTCTGACCCCCTCCCAGCACCGCCTGCGCGAGATTGGATATCAAGGTATCGGAAATACCAGTATGGGTATGCGTTTGGTGTCCATTTGAAGGGGTTTGTTGAGGTTGTTGTTGAGGTTGTTGTTGAACTTGTTGGTATTGAACTGGTTGGGTATAGGTATATTGCGGTTGACCTACGACTTGCTGCTGCTGCACCACCTGTTGAGCCTGAGGCTGCACAGCCATGTATTGTATTTGTCCATTGACCTGTACCGCGACGACCTGCTGAGCGACCTGCTGAGCATTTTGGAGTTGTTGATGACCAGGATGCGGTGCGTGAAGATGGCTGAGGGTATTGGCAACGGTTGAGAACTGGACGTGTGGAAGATTCACGCCCGCACCCGCTGTGGTGTGCATGCTGTTCTGTATGTTGTTTGCTACTGCATTGACAGCGGCATTGGCAGCAGTATTGACAACACCGTTCACTAAACTGTTGGCTACAGAATCCCCAATGACGCCGCTGAGTTCATCAGGAAGACCGGTCGCAGACAAGAATGTCTTCCCAACGAACTTGAGAGCCGCCTTGCCAGCTGCTTTGCCGACCGCCAAACCTGCTTGCTGCATAAGCTGCTTGTTAGGATCCGATTGTTGTTGGGCTACGGAAGGTGCTGTTTGGACTATTTGGACGGTTTGCATTTGCACAGGACCAGGAGCCGGGGCCATAGCTTGAGGACTTGTTACATACTGAACTGGTGAATTCACCATGGTTGCTGAGCTAGCGGTAGAAGCTCCCGTGGCTTGCATTTGCAGCTGAGGTGAAGTTGTGATTTGTAGTGGATTAGACGTGGTGTCAGTCATGGGTGGAGGTCGCGCAGTCAACGTAAGGGTAGGGGTTGGAGTTGGCTTTGTAAAGGTCGGACCGTTATACGCTAACGATCCAGATCCAGGAACGGTGGAAGCCCGACTGTACTGGTTTTGTGTGGCCCTCGTAAAATCAGGTGTATGATTCATGGTATTCACGGGGCTCATTGGCGGGCTGAGAGGTCCTTGACTAGGTAGATTGAAGGCGGGTGGCCCTCCTGGCGTAGACGACGAACGAGCACCTCCAGGAATGGACGGCGTTGCTTGGTGCGAAGCAATAGAACTGTTATAGAAACCAGAAGGGGCTGAATTACCCCGGGCTCCTGAGGACGTCGAGGGGGTTGATTGAGCTGGCTGGAATGGTGTGGGCATAGCAATACTGGGTCCAGATGCACTTTGTGGTCGATGCATTGTTGAGTGTTGGTATTGAGGTTGTGGAGGGACTGAAGGAGGCGGTGTAGGCAAGCCACTAGGGTACCCATGACCAACAGCAGCATACGGAGTTGGTTGGGATTGTGATGGTGCTCTGGTATTCGAACTCGCGTACAGCTGTTGGGCGAGGGAAAGACCACCGCCTGATTGACTCGAAGAGGTTGAGGGGCGCACAAGGAGCGCTGGAGCGCTGGTAGCGGCCGAGTGGATTTCGGATCCTGAAGGATGGGTATAGGACACCTTCGGAGGGACCACATTCATATTTACAAAGTACCTGTGGGAGGGAAAGAGCTGGGTTGACCGAGCAATCGCCTCAAGCAACTAAACATACCATGCTCTACGTCTATTCATCGATTAACATCGACAGCGAGGAAATCACGGGTAGCAAACTCACTGAGGATCCCAATGCTGGGCCCAGCCATTGGGAAGTGGAAGACTCTGGGCCTGCATGTGGGCCAAAAGGATTGACGTGAAGGCAAGAGGAAGCGCCGTTAACTGTACTTATTCAAAAAAACTTAAGGTACATACGTGGACTCTGGGTTGTCAATCTCGAGCATGAGCCTGATTCTATGCCCCGGAATTGGCACGGAGACCTAAAACGAGATGGGCGGCGGTGCCTGTCGCCCAGAAAGGATATTCTGAACAAAAGTGGAAGGGCATTAGCAGTGACTGTCCCTATCGAGCCAACACTGCCACAATGCTCTCCGTGTTCTCGCAGGACAGCAAGTATATAGGTAACCACACCGCACAATACTTTCCTGCATGGTCGGTAAGGCCCTGGTAGTAGTACCTGTCCGTCGTGGATGCCATCTCAACGAGTGCAGTTCACTTCATTGAGACTAATTATAGACCACATATTACAAAGACGATGGTTTTGGCGCACATTTTCATTGGGTGCCTTGCTTCATTCAAACTCCCAACAGATTTTTTTTTAAAATAATAATAATGGAACGCAAAGTCCTCCAAGTTTGGGATATCAGAGAGTGGAGGACTACAATAGCTTTGGGGGTGATATTATGTATCCAACCCCCTTCCTTTATGCGAGGTATTAAATGCTGTAGCCCACGGCTTCCTTACTTTCCCTGGGACTCGGAGGTCTGGCTTGATGTCGAACCGACATCCTTAGTGTCAAGCTTCATTAAGTGGGTGTGGCGTACGGAGTAAGAACCCAACCATCATTCAAGGGGAAATACAGGGGAAATATTCCACCAAGAGCATGTTCCATGTTCCGTTACTGTAAAGGCGCTTTCGTTTGTAGTTTCGGAATGATGTCAAATTCGTCATAGAGTGTAGGTGGCAGCGGTATTGTCAAAATGTCGGAACGGGACAAACAGGCTGTGTCTTCCGGAGAACCGGACTCCAGATAGCATCCTCTTCTCACACCTATGATAGCGCGGAACAAGCGCAAGGTGCAGCGAAGAAAATCAAGTTCGACGACAGGGAGAGACGAACGAGAGGTATGTGGTAGTGATGAGAAGGAAGTATAGAATTGGCATCAGGACACGGACTACAACCCGGTTAAGTAGCATCGAGGAAGAAGAGATAAAACAAAACACAATCTACTGTTCGCTCACAGACAACTAGAAAAAGCCACCATCACCAAAGTCACCTCCACCATCGTAGTAGTTGTCGTCGACCGCATCTTCGACAAGATCAGCGACCAAAAGACCACCCAGGATACCAGCACCTAGGGAAGAGTCCGTGAATAGAAGTTGCAATACCGATTTAGGTCAACGCACCAGCACCCATCAAAGCACTCGAGCCGCTGAAGCCGGAGGACTTCTTTGGAGCTGCTTGTTGGTATATTACGGTCGGAGGCGGACCTGCTTGCATTTGTTGCTGCTGCCCGTGATTGGTTTTCCCACCAAATAGGCCCCCTAGGATACCTGTATCCAGAGGTGAGCGATAGGGAAGTAAGAGTTGTGCATTGATCCAACCTTTGCCCGAGTTACTGCCGCCGCTTGGCGGAGGACCAGATTGCCAACCGGGCGGCCCGTTCTGTTGGCCATACTGATTCCCACCGCCGTAGCTTGCATAACCTTGGGGTTGTTGAGGTTGCTGAGGTTGCTGTGGATAATTGTTTGGATAGCTCGAATATGCGGGGGGACCGTTGTCCCAAGAATTATTTGGACCGCTATTAGGGTTATAATCAGCTCTGTAATTATCGACCGGGGGAGGATGGCTGGGAGCAGAGTATGCCGCTGGGGGTGGGGGAGCTGGGCCGAGAGGATGAGTCCACGTTGTCACAGGTGGGCTCGCAGTAGTGTTGACGTAGAACCTAAGTTCGTTGAATATTTCTAGGATAAAATAAATCCAGCAGAGGACATACCATGCCCTATAACTACCAAGAGCTATGAGATTAATTCATTACAACGGGAGATAAGATTGCGTACTTGGGGTCATATTGCTCGACCCAGCCAGGCGGCAGGGCCCGATTGTCAGGATTGCGAGGAGCGCCTTGCGAAGGATAGGACGACATGAGAGGATGAGGAAGTGGATGGAAGAAGGAGAGATTGGTAATTCCGGCGAGACTTGATTATATACGCCATATAGAGTCCACAAGCTCCCTTCACACTGCCTTACGCAGCAATAGAATCGCGTGACTGGTCCAGGACACAACAGTTAAATTACTCCTTTAACATAACAAAAATCCTGCAACATAATAACGTGCACTACTAAACGCCAACCTGGTAATATAAGGGGTAGAAGGACGAGAAAAAGTCATTATACGAGAAGGAAGATAGAGTATAGGAACACAAGATAAACAATATCATAGAAACTACCATCATTTATATATTCTTTTTCTGCTTCTTGGCTTTCGGAGTCTTGTGGGCGACCTGCAGCAACTTCTTCTGCCTTCTGGGCGACTTTGGTTCGTCGGAGTCGGAGTCATCTTCTTCCTCCCCTTCCTCCTCGTCATGGTGCGCCTCATGATCGGAACCGGATTCATCACCACTTGTGGACTCGCCGGATGAGACGTTGCTTGGCGACGTTGCAGCTGCAACGGGAGCAGCGTGAGGTGGCGCAGGGGTGACAGGGGTAGCTCTGTTCAACTTTGAACGATTTCCACGAGAAGCCTTCTTGGCCTGTACAAAATGTGGTTGAAAACCAATTCGCTTCCCGAGGAAGCGGGGACATACCTCGATTGCTGCGGCAGACGCAGCATTTGCAGCTGCGACTTCTTCGGGGGTACGACTTTCGTATGCCTTTTTATCAAGAGAATACCTCTCTTTCGCGGAGGCCATAGCTTGATTGTAGATCTGCACGCCGATGAGCAACCCTCCTGAGCGAATGCAAAGCATATGGAAGACTTACGGACTTGTCTTCCTCGGACATTTCTGACCACTGCTTGGAGATCAAGGCAACAAGCTCAGTATTGGTGACGTCTGGGTGACTCTCCTTCATCGACTTGCGAACTTCGTTTTGGAATATGATGTACGAAGAAGCCGGTCGCTTCGGGGCATTCGGATCTTTGGGCTGTCGTTTACGCTTCCGTTTGCCACCTTCTTCGGTGCCATCCTCTATTGCACCGGCTTTGCGTTTGCCTGCTTTAGCAGCAGGGGTAGCGAGGTGGTTTGACGCGCCTAAAATTGGACGTTAACGCGTTTGACGCGGTATGAAGGATGGGAAAATACCCTGGACGGATGAGGAGGCAGCACCGGTGGCAGTAGTTTGCCTGAGAATATTGGCAAACGCCTCGGCCACATTGGCGCAATTGCGCAGGGAGTCTGCGGCCGCGCTGAGCGTCGCGGCGAGCTGCAAAAAAAAGGATGTCAGAAGTATGTTGATTATGGCGATAAATTGCTGGAGGATGAAGTGTGTACAAACCTGAAGACTTTGATACTCGACGGTGGCCATAGTATCAGCCATGCGGAGACGCAATCAACAACGCGTTGAAGGGTTTGATAAACCGAACTTGCGCAAAGTTTGAACAGTTTGTTGACTTTTGTGACTGGCCGCGCTGTCTCAGTTGGCCGTGGGAATGGGCGGAGATTGAAGCGGACTGGGAAAAGAGACTATAGGGCGCAAGGTCAGCAACAGCGTTCTCCGTGCTCAACGCCTTTGGAGACCGCCTAACTCGTCGAACGCAGCAGTGAGCGACGTTGAAGGCACCTGATTCGTGCTGTCTCGACCTGTTGTTCCTGGACGCTGTCGTCCTTTGCTGCTTCGCTCAATAAGCCGTTTTCTTATAGTTGACATAAAAACGCCTGAGCCCCGATAAAAAAAAGAGTCGCGATGGATCCAAGAATGTACAATGAATGGCTACAACGCCAGCAGCCGGAACCCTCCCAACATGTCCAGCAGCTCCAACCCCCACCACCACACGATCCAAGGCCCGCCGTCGTCCTCGACGACTGGGTCAAGGATCGGCCGACTCCGACAAGCCAATCAGCGACTGCACAGTCACCACAACCATTGTCAACCACTCTGGATATGAGTGAGTTCACCACTCTTGACGAGATCCCTGGTCTGTTTCTTGTTTCCATCCACCATCTCCAGTGCTCACCCTGCTTTGTCCAGGCCCGACCATCCCCAACCCGCCCCCTTCACAGACACTCTCCCCAACACCCCGCTTTTACAGCCAGTATGCAACGACCCCATACTACACTGCTGCTCCCTTCAACGCCATCCCGTACGGTCCTTGGACCGTATCAACCCACATTCCCCTTTCAAGTTACTCCTCTTTGGATGGTGCAACTAGCACTTCATCAAGCACGTCCCCACCAGCTTCCCAGACCCAAGCAACCCCACAACAAGCCCCACAAGCCTCCCAGCAAATGATGATTGAGTAAGTTCCCGTGCTGCTCGTTTAGCATATATGCGTTTATCTGGTTCACAGTCCTGCTTTAACTACCATGAGCTCGACGACAACCACCCAACAACCAACACTCTCACAGCATTCTCAATACTCTAAATCTCCTAGTTTTACAAATCCCACTCCCCCAGCAACGCAACAGCAAGCCCGATCGCATTTTAACCCTTATTCACAACTGCATACATACGGAATTTCTCCTGCTTATTATCAACACCACCCACCTCAGGGTACACTCTCTCCCCAAGCACTACATTCTCCCAACACCCTCTCTTCTATTGCTCCCATATCAACCACCTCTTTTTACGCAGTTCACCAACCTCAGCAACCTGTGCCCTCAACCTCTCAGCAACCCCAGCTGCCACCACCAGAGAAAGGGCCGAAAACGCCACAGAACAAGCAGCAGTTCGAGAATAGTATTAGGCCACTTCTCCTGGCATCTGCCTTCACTGGTGCTCAAGCAGTACAAACTCTTGTTCAGCGCATCGACGACTACGGCTCCCAGGAGGTAGATGCAGCGATGCGTCTCGAAATTTTGACAAAGATTCGAGATGGAGCAGGAAATCCTTATTTTCGTGCTTGGTCTGAAAACAGCATCGCCATAGATATAACTCGTGAATGGCTGAAAGCCGCATTTACATCCAAAAGCGATGCACTTGTCGAAACAATAATGCCCTTGCTGCATGTGAGTCAATCGAAAAAAAAATGAGATTAATACCCATAATAATGCTTATCTATCGTTAGATTATTGATCGACTACCACTGTCAGTCGACTCGCTCAAAGCTTCGAAGCTTGGCAAGCTAGTTGTTAAAGTTGTCAAAGACCCTCCTACTTCGGGTGAGTTGGTATATCTCTCGATATTTTTTTCGCTACACTGCCCAAGCATCGAACATCGTAATACTTTTGATGTCCTGATGGAGCGCCCATATCAAACTGACTATTTCTCTCTTGAGTTACGAGTCGAATTGGTGTCTGGGGCCCTTATTTGGCTTTATGCACAACGTATTATAATATATGTATCTAACTTTCCTGTGTTTTCTCTGGCAATTCGTTCTATACAGCTATCAAGGATATGGCATCGAACATCGAACGACGCTGGCGGGAGTTGTTGCTAAACAGCACCGAACAACCCCCAAAGAAACCTGAACCCACTAACATAACCGAAGGTAAGTCACGTCAGTTTGATGTTCCACATAAATTGTATTTAACTTTCGACCATTCAGATACGAAGTCAAAGAAGCGCAAACCAGATGCGCCTGCTTCAAAGGTCGCGCCACCTTTGAAGAAACCTGCGGTAGGCTCCGCTGCATCCGCCAAACCAATTGTCGTCAAGAAGGAGGCCAGAGTTGCTGCTGCTGCTGTTCCAGCTGTGAAGGACGCGAAGTCTGACATGTCCTTCTTCTCAGCACCAAAACCAAAACCGAAGCTTCCTAACTTTAAGAAGGCGCCCCCAGTGCCGGCGGCGGTGAAGAAAGAGCCTGATACCAATATCGCTCAACCATCTTCGGTAGACGCTTTCCAAGATGTGCTCAAGTACATGGGAAAGGCTCGGAAGGAATCGCCCATTGTCGCCACTCCACCTCCGGCTGCTGCGGGTACGCCTCCACAGACACAACCTGGTAAGAATGGTCAGAAGAAGAAAACCGTTTCATGGGCCCCCGAGGGTAGACTCGAATCTATACGCTTTATCGAAAGAGCCGTCTATGAAGATGATTCCGAGGATGTCAGCCACTTTTCACTCATTCCTGTAATATACATTAATGTTTTTTCTGTGTTTTCCCCCCTTTCGATTATTGTCTCACAGGGTGTACACACGAATTTACGCGATTTAGATCGAGGCGAGGGTGCTGCCCTGCACGCAATTCTGTTTGAAGAATTGATGGATTGGTTAGAACCACTTCGTAAGCAAAATAAATTCGGTCATACGAAGGAGAAACTAAAAGAGAACTTTGCCTTTGTAGTCCTGGAAATCCCTCAAGATATACAATCTCAGTTACGACCACGAGGCGCGGACAGTCAGGAAAAGATGACGCAAGAGCAACGAGAGCTCTCGGCGCTAAGCGCTGTATATACGCCGACGAATATCCCTGATACCCCGATGGAACCAAGTCATGTTATATCCGAAGAAGATGTGGATAAGGATGTGCGGACGATGATGACTGGTCCAGATGTGGATGCCATATTTTGGAGTGGTGACGGACAAGCATTACCAGCAGGACCTCTCGCTGACCTGGTGGGTATGTACGGCGGCGCTAATATGGACCCCACGGCACTCACACTACCGTATGATGGGCAAATGGATCTAAAACTCGGAGTGGACGCCAACGCCGGATTACCCGCGGTACAACCCGAACAACTGCAACAACTTCTGCAGCAATTGACAGCGCAAACGGCGTATGGGCAAAACGGACAGGCGCCCTATGGTTCTGCAGACCAATCTTGGCCACCACTCAACCATTATCCAACGACCGAATACGGCACCAACTATCCTGAGGATGTTGAGCGAGATCGTTGGAACCCCGAAGACAGAGGGCGCGGATATGGGTCTCGTGCCCGAGGTAGAGGCCGGGGAAGAGGCGACGATGGTGGCGGCTATAGACATACTAAAAGAAAACCATGCATTTTCTTTGCAGCAGGAAGGCGAGCATTGAACTATCAAGTGTCTAAATTGAGCAAACGACTGATGTTACCTCCGAAATTAACAGATGCAAATACGGAGATCAATGTGACTATGCCCACGAGATATTCTCGTAGCCATCACTTTGCCACCTCTTTTCTTTCGTTCTTTCCGACACAAGGGCATACCCGGCGCCATCGAAGACGTTCAGTATTCTTTACCATCGCAGACTCAAGCCATCGGATAAACTGGCGAGGGAGTTGGTTTCAACCACTGGCGGCTGGGAAAGTTATGATGATCGGGGGTGTAGTGTTGCTGATTTGTTTTATTGCAACGTTCCTTCACTGGACATTCGGCTTTTCGTAGCGTAACTTATTTCTTTGACAACTAATGGCATTTAGCGGACCGTGCAAATGCATGGAACCAGATTGGTCATGATCTATAGCTAGTAAATGATAAAGCCTTTATACATTTTGCCGAGCCTGGAGCAGTGTCACCCAATTTCCACTCTATTTTCAGTTCTGCTCGAACCTTGAAAAGCCACACGTCATAAATAGAGTAGGAGGCCTTCGTCACTGTTTATTATACCCGGAGTGAGAGAGGCAATTCAAACAGGGCATAAGGGTTGTTTTAGTCAAACTGCGAGAAGCACGCTTCAGCGCTTCGAATATTCGATGTTGAATATCAGTGTCCTCGCTTCCAACACGCGTCGTGAGGAGATAGCTGTTAACCATGCGTGGAACTCGCTAGACCGAGTAACTACGACAGACGGCTTGAGAATGCGGCTGAAACGGATGTAGGAAATGCCCGGTCAACAAATTTAAACCTGTAGGCTGTTGCAAGGTCAACCTGACACGGACATGACTTATGATATATGATGTCTCTAAGGGCAGACGAAATGAGTGAACAAGGCGCGCAAAGCTGGCATCGTCTGGTACCGTAGCGATACCTTTTGGTATTTGAACCAATAACAAAAATTGTTCACAACTTCGTTTAGAGGTACGAGATGAAAAGGGGGTGAAAGTTTGTGATAAGTATACAAGTACAGATAGATAAATAGCAGGTTGATAAAACATACGTCTCCCAGAGAGATCCACGTAGATGATGATAATGTAGGGTACAAATCTATGCAAGGGCACCGAAAGAAAAGAGAGAATAGAAAGAAAGGGAATTAGTTTTTGCGAATCAACGACAGCAAGATATAATGGTCCAGAAAGACAGCAAATAAGTAAAACAAACCCGCCAAATTCGGCTCTCCAATAGGCTAGGGCAACAATTTTAACCACCTGTTCGTCCCCGCTTCCGGGTGGGCCTTTTGCTCGGTGGTTGTTCTGCGTTAGACGTTGTCGGTGATGCCCCTTCAGAACCTTGCTTCCGCTTTTTGAGCGTTGGACTTGATAACGAACTTGTATTCCCACCGGAAGGTCCTGATGATATGGACGGCGATGAGAGTGTTCCTGAGGAAGGTGTCGAGCCCGGCATGTTGGGTTGTGGTATTGTTTTATGTTGCTTTTGAGGGGAATTGTGGGCGGATGACGGGGCATTTTGTGGTGAGTTCATAGAGGAGGGTAGTGCGCTTAATGGATGCGTGATGGACGGTGGTGCACTAGAGTACAGTGTCACTGGGGGTGTATTCGCTATGCTGACTCCATTTGTATTGGTATACGTCGGAAACGGATGCGATGGTGAGTTTGAGTGGCCGGCGCTCACCAAGTTGCTTGGACCTGTATTCGTCGGCTGATTGTCTCTAATCTTCGCAGCAAACTTGGCCAAAGCATCTGTTAGACTCAGTCATTAGACTGGATGGGAAGAAGGATGGAGTTCAACTTACCCATCGGCCCGAGAGTCGTGTCCCGAGAGAACGAGATCAAATCTGACATCTGCGCGACGCTTTCGGCCAGCTACGAGGATGAAATTAGCTTCCACAATGTTGGATGAGAACCTCCCATACCTCGAGACACCGCATCGTGGCCTGAGGAATGCCGAACGCGTTCACAGGTTCCCCAGGAAGCTGACAATCTTCCACTGAGATTCGAGGTTCTTCCCATTTCTTGTCCTCGTCTTGAGTATTAATGATCCCATTCGATGTGGGAGTTAACATGTTTCTTGCCACAGGAGAAGTCCTTTTCCCATGAATACTATCAATGGAGATCCATTTATCGTACTGCTTTGCCTCAAATTGCAGCTCCTCAAATTGTAGATTAGGCTGGGCATTCGGTGTTGAACTCCCTGGAGGGCCAGGGGACACTTTGACATGGGCAGTTAGCGGTCCACGAAGAGCAATGGTGTATCCGTTGGCGTAACGGTAAGTCCAGTTCGCCTCAACACATTCCACAACAGCATGATTTGGCGCATACATCCTTTCCCTGGCACCGTCAAGGGAAAGTGTCATGGATTTGACACCGGATTGTGTGGTCACCAAGAAGAACCGTGGCAAGATTGGAACACCGATTTCTATGACATCATGTAGTTAAAGGGAATATGATCCTTTTGCCAGAGAACGTACCGAAAGGCTTCGCTTCGTTCCGTTGATTGTCCTTCCAGAGTGTGAATCGCATGACTGCTTTTGGAGTGAAATATTGCTGGATCAGATCACTCCACCACGATAGGTTCGTTTTCTAAAAGGACGTGAGTCCAAAGCAATGATGCGGTTTACTGGGAATGATAACATACACCGTCATCAGGTTTAAATAGTAGTCCACTGAATTGCAATAACCGGATGAGACTTTGACCAGAACCAACGGGATAAGTCACCCTGTAGATATGTTAGTCAAAATGCAATAGAATTGCTCATTTACACACAAATTACGTGGGACCATCGGGTTCGCCGCACTTCCTGTCTCGGTCGGTGAAGATGGGGCGGGTGCGGCTGATGGGGTTGACGCGGCAGGTTGTGGTGGTTTGGGGGCTATGGGAAGGTGCTGAGCGGGTCCTTGAGGTTGTTGTTGTGGCTGGGCCGATTGAGATGGGCCAGGTTGGGGTAGGACGCGATGATGAGGCTGGGGACCGATATTTGGGGGTAGTTGCGATTGCGCGGTTCGCGGCGTTTGATTTGTCCCAGTTCGAGAGGATGGTCGCCCAGATTGAGACTGGGGTTGCGACTGAGGTCTAGGCATACTTGCTGCCATTGCATCATTTGAACGAGGGGAAGGATGATGTTGGGGAGCCTGTGGAGGTTGTTGGGGATGTGATGGTGGACGAGCGGGTACATTTTGCGGAAGTACGCCAAACTGAGCTGAAAAGTTCTCTGGCCCCTGCATTTGTGCTGTCAGTTGTGCGGGCGTTAAATGAAAATCTGAGTGCGCTACATTGGGACCGTTATTGCCAAGATTGACTGGACCGGATTGCTGCATGTCCATTGGAATTGGGGATCCGGAGGGGTTGGGGCCAAAGGAAAATTGGGCATTTCCTGCTATTCGCGGATTGTGGTTTTGTTGAAATTGTGGATTACCAAAACCCATAAAAGACATATCAGGTGTCATTTGTGGCCGATTACCGGGATGGCCAGCACCTGGACCGTTGATATTCATTGCTGACGTATGTGACTGTGGATGGGAACCGGGACGAGGGGATGAGGAATGGGGCGGCTGATGTGGTGGGACATTGACGGGGTTTTGGAAATTATTTTGATGCTGCATACTTGGACCAGGTCCTTGGATGAGAGAAGGCGGGGGTTGGTTCATGGCATTCATCATCTGCGCCTGTGTCGAGCCAGGACGTGCATTCGGAGGCATTCCCCCACCCCCAGCTCGTAAAGCCATCATGTCTGCTGAAGACATGTTCTGCAACTGCTGCTGTTGGTGGATACGATAGGCTTGCTGCTGTTGCGGGGTCGGTGGTTGACCTTGACGAAGAGTCTGCATTGCATTTTGCGGGATGCCCATGCTGTTCATACCCATAGGAAGACCCGCGAGATGGGCATTCCCAGCGTTGAGCTGAGGTTGTGATGCAACACGCCTTACACCGATTGCTCCTGCTCCTGGTTGAGCCATGATCGCAGGATTGAACCCCATGTTCTGATGAGAGAGGCCCATATGCGAGCCGGGAATGGCGGGTTGACCACCTGCAGGTCGCACAAACATCGGACGCTGCTGCGCCTGCTGCTGTTGGAGATTGTTTCCCTGCTGCATCATTGAATAACGCTGGGGATTCCCCATCGCGTTCGGATTGCCGGCGAGCATACCCATCGGAGCATTTGCTGTCGCCGAGTTCGGAGGTAGGCCAATGTGGCTCGGACCAGGCTGCTGTGTGGCTTGTGGTGGATTTTGCATGAATGGGGTCCCGTTTAAATTCATGATTGTGGGGGGTGGTTGGCCCATGCCACCTTGACGCAGCATGTCCGCACGAACATTTCCGTTCATCTGTGGGAGCGCACCTGCTAGGAAAGAAAGTTAGTCAGAGTGAGCAAGAAACGAGGGCATAAGAACGAGGATGACGGTGAAAACAAGGTCAGGGAAAGGACGAGGAAGGCATGCAGGAATGAATGGAATATAAATTCACCGAACAGGCAAGATACAGAGTAAGTGCTGAATGAGGTATCTCCGACGATCGACAGCAAAGGGGGCGAGCTGTTAAAAAAAGAGTCGGGAAACGGGAGGAACGACGAGCAAGGCGCTATTCAGGCCGAGGAGCACGACGGAAAACGGGGAGGAAACGTCGAAGGACGTTGAGGACAGAGGGTGTGAGTATATGCTCTGTTGAACGAACCGTTGTGTCCCACACGTGGCTTGGCCAGCCCAACACCCTCAAAGCGACCAAAAAAATTCTCGCCCGCGCTCATGGTCCGCAAACTCAAGTACCACGAGCAAAAGCTCCTCAAAAAGGTCGATTTTCTCAATGTACGTCGCTTTGCACCAGTAGCTAGTACATACTGTATACATTTCCACAGTGGAAGCAGGATGCAAATCTCCGCGAAGTCAAGGTCATGCGTAGATACCATGTTCAGGACAGGGAGGACTACCACAAATACAATAAGTTGTGCGGCTCCCTCAGGTCCTTTGCACACCGCATATCTATGCTGCCACCTCAGGACCCTTTCCGGTCCAGGATGGAGGCCCAGTTACTCGCCAAGTTGTATGATATGGGCGTCCTCTCTTCGACCGCGAAGCTGAGTGACGTCGAGAACAAACTCACCGTGGCCGCATTTTGTCGGCGGAGACTTGCTGTCTTCATGTGCATGTCTAAAATGGCCGAAACCGTCGGTGCTGTATGTCCCAGTCCTAGGCTGTTCAGCATAAAGATAACCAGCAGTTCGCACTTCCCAGGCCGTCAAATTCATTGAACAAGGTCACGTCCGCGTTGGTCCCGACACGATAACTGATCCAGCCTTTTTGGTGACGAGGTATAATCCACACTTTTGGGGTTGGGGTCGACCTTGCTAAATGGGTGCACAGGAACATGGAAGACTTTGTGACCTGGGTCGACACATCGAAGCTCAAGAGAACGGTCATGCAGTATAATGACGAGGTGCGCGTTATGGACCTGCCTTGGCCACATCGGATGATTAACATCCTGCATAGCTGGACGACTTTGACTTGTTATAGGTATCTTACACGGCCACAATTAGAACGCATGTACTATAGTGTATTTCTTTATACATTTATTTTATCGCCCAGTACCCTATTTGATGTGTATGTATAAACCTGTGTGATGCCACCCGTGCGCGTGATATACCCAAATTTCCTCTTTGCTTCCCGCGTGTGGTCGTCAGGCATCTGGGCCAGCACGCGTTTGTCGATTCTTCACCTTTATTCTCTCTTTACACATCATTTCTCTCTCTTTCTGTATTAGATTTACCCCGTCGTGCCCTTTCCTTACGGCGGCGGTCTCGGTTCACCACTCGATACCATAATCGAACAGCATGGCTGAGGCAGGAGATGGAAACATCAAGGTGGTTGTGCGATGTCGGCCTCTCAACTCTCGCGGTTCGTATTTCCACTCGCATTCAACTCGTTCCTTGAGGTTGTGCGCTGGTATTCATGTTTTCCTCGTTACTTAGAGCTCGCCCGCGGCGCAAAGCCGCTCATTCGTATGCAAGGAAACCAGACCTTCCTCGACCCACCAGAAGCAGGTTCTGCACAGGATACGAAGCGCGCCACCGAACGAAAAACCATGCCATTCAGCTTCGACAAGAGTTATTGGTCGGCCGGTCCCCGAGATGAGCCAGGCTATTGTTCGCAGCAAACACTATTCGATGATTTGGGCAAGGAACTGTTGGATCATAGTTTTGCTGGTTTCAACGCGTGCATCCTCGCTTGTAAGTCTTCTCCCTCTCATGACATCATCCAACAAGAACTCAAACTGTGCTTCATTGAAGATGGACAGACGGGTACGGCTTTCCCATAGTCGGCGTGATGAGGACATACTGACAAATCTGGGAAGGGTCCGGGAAGTCCTACAGGTGTGTTTTTCATGGGCCTCATGAGTCCGTACTTACTTGTGGTTGGTTCTCAGTATGATGGGATGTGAGTACTTCGACATCTTCAGGATATTTGGGACATAATTGGAAGTGTAGATGGTCCCGACAAGG
Source organism: Pluteus cervinus (assembly GCA_004369065.1). Taxonomy (NCBI): domain Eukaryota; kingdom Fungi; phylum Basidiomycota; class Agaricomycetes; order Agaricales; family Pluteaceae; genus Pluteus; species Pluteus cervinus. The sequence continues at coordinate 23,500 of ML208456.1, forward strand.
GTATCATCCCTTTGACTTGTCAAGAACTCTTCGACCGTGTCGAGTCCAAGAAGACGCCTGATCTGAGCTTTACCGTCGAGGTTTCGTATATCGAAGTATGTCTATGAGGTAATTCCAGTCCTGCCACTCATCAATGTTACAGATATATAACGAGAAAGTACGTGACTTGCTCAACCCAAAGAATACCGGAAATCTTCGCGTTCGAGAACACCCTGCTCTGGGGCCGTATGTCGAAGATTTGTCCAAGCTTGTTGTGAGCAGCTATGACGAGATGATGACTCTCATGGACGAAGGAAACAAGGCGCGAACTGTTGCGGCGACCAACATGAACGAAACGTATGTGGACCAATGCATCAAAGCAGGGGGACGACTCATCAGGGATCTAGTTCATCTCGTTCACATGCCGTGTTCACGCTCCTTTTGACGATGAAGCGTCACGACGCAGAGACCAACTTGGATACTGAGAAGGTCTCTCGAATCAAGTACGTCGAATGGTCGTCCCAGATTTGGCATGCTTAACTCGGTTCACCATCGCAGCTTGATTGATTTGGCTGGTTCGGAGAGGGCAAACTCCACCGGTGCCACTGGCCAACGGTTGAAAGAAGGTGCAAACATTAACAAGTCACTCACTACCCTTGGAAAGGTCATTTCTGCACTTGCTTTGGCCAGTCAAGAACCAAAGAAGGGGAAAAAGAAAGCTGACGATTTCGTGCCTTATCGTGATTCTGTGCGTCCTTTTCGCATCTTCCATCGATCTAAATCGTGCTCATATGCCACATTTTGCTATTTAGGTTCTTACATGGCTTCTGAAAGACAGCTTAGGAGGGAATTCAAAAACCGCTATGATTGCTGCGATAGCACCAGCGGATTATGAAGAAACGCTGAGCACGCTCCGGTATGCCGATCAGGCTAAGAAGATCAAGAACAAGGCTGTCGTGAATGAGGATCCTAATGCGAAGCTTGTGCGGGAGCTCAAGGAGGAATTGGAGATGCTGAGAGGTGAGTTTAGTTCTAGGTGGTGTGATTTAGAAGTTTTGAGCTCATGACTTTGATCAGCTCGTGTGGCCGGGTCAAGTGGTGAGGACTTTTTCGATCCTAAAGTGCCTGCGGAGAAGCAGGTCGTCACCTATCAGACGAAGGATGGTCAAATTAAGACTGTGACCAAGGCCGAATTGCAGGAACAGATGGATTCCCGCGAAAAGCTGATGCAAAGTTTGAATGAGACGTGGGAGCAGAAAATGGCTCGTACTCAGGAGGTACAGAAGGAGCGGGAAAAGGCATTGGAGGAACTTGGTATCACGGTCGAGAGGGATCTTGTTGGTGTTCACACACCAAAAAAGGTAGGCAGAATGATTGTCTTTAGCGTTCGCTGGACTCAAAAGTCTATCCGCTTAGATGCCTCATTTGGTCAACTTGGTTTGTCCTATATATACTTCCAGGTACTTTCTGAGAAACTGACTATAGCGCACACGGTCTATAGAACGAGGGTATGTGAGCATCTCGTATTCTTTTTGACGCTTCCTGAAGCACCTTTTACAGATCCGCTGATGAGCGAATGCTTAATTTATCAATTAAAACAGGGAAAAACTGTGGTATGTCTATTTAATTATATATCGTGGATATTACCAGACTGAGGTTCTCTGAAGGTCGGTCGGCTGGATAGCGAAAAGCCAGCAGCCATCCGACTCAGCGGTGAAAGTATCACGGAAGAACATTGCATCTTCGACAATACAGACGGCAAGGTTTTATTCCAATGTTTACCTGATAGCAGCACCGTAAGCCATCTTTTTCGTTGTCATAACCCAGGTCAGCTGAACGTCTCCACAGTTTTTGAATGGGAAGCAAATAACACCAGGCCAGGTAGCTGTGCTCAATGGTATAACTTTGCAACTTAGTTCTCACCTATTTCCGTCAGACGTACAAGCTCCGCTCTGGTTATCGTATCATCCTTGGTACGTTGTCCGTGGCTTCGTGTAGCCTTTCAATGCTTATCTGTCTACCAGGCGAACACCATGTCTTCCGGTTCAATAATCCAGAAGAAGTTCGAAAGCAGCGAGATCGCGCTGCTACACGGTCTAACCTCCATCTCAGCATGACGGCTGCTGACTTGGAGGCGGAATCTGCCACCAGGCCAGACACTCCAGCATCGTCTGACGAGGCCGATGGTGTCGACTGGACATTTGCGAAACGGGAAGCAGCTTTCGCTCGTCTCGGACTAGATCCTGCTCTGGACAACTTACCCGATGATGATCTGAACCGCTTGTTCGAAAAGATCACAAAGGTCAAGACGTTGCGCGACCACATCTCGAAGCCTCGTCCGGAGAGCAGTCTTAGTTTGAGCCAATTCGATGACGTGTGGAGCGAAGGCGGTCGACCTCCGCCCAGCGAGCTGACGGATGATACTAGTGTTGATGCGGGACCTAGTCGCGGCAGCCCCGCGCTGGAGGGGTCGCGTAGAGGAGAGCAAGGGCTTCTGGAGTTTGGGGAACCGTCTGCACAAGTCGAAGACTTGAAGGCGGAGAAGGAGCATATAGAACGTCAGCTGAGACTGGCTCATATACAGTTGAAGCGGGCTAAGCAGAATATGTCCCGGGGGGAGAAAGATTCGGAAGGGTTGGACTTTGAGCCCGTGATGTACTCGGCGAAGCAGTTGCGTCTCATCCGCAAAACCCTTGATAACTGGAGGGCCCACAGAGCGTTTTCTATGGCGGAGGTCGTTCTCTCCAGTGCTGTGCTTGTGAAGGAGGCAAACGTCATCAGGTGCGCTATGATTGCGGAACGTACAACCTCTATCTGATGGCCTTTACAGCAAGGAGTTGGGAAAGGAGGTTTCTTATAACTTCACGATAGCTTCTGGTGGTTCTCTGGCCGCTCCCACGTCGGCGGTCGGCACCATCGCAAGTTTAGATGAATTCGGTGATGTGGCGGATCCAGTCCTGGCATCAGCGACGCAACCCTCAGTGGCGATCAAGGTTTTGGACAAGAGACACAATGCGATCTATGCGTGGTCATTAGATCGGTTGCAGCAACAACTTCAGCGCATGCGCAACCTCACGACATATATCGATCGCCCTTCGTATACGAAGCACTTCTCCTCGGATGAGGCGTTCTATGATTCGCCTCCTCCTGAGTACTCCTTCATCGGAAATGCACTCGTTTCCTTAATCCCCCTTTCCCGTCGGCTGTCTTCATCTTCTGTCGTCCCAATATTCTGCCGATATACCGCGGAAGCTATTGGTTCTTGTCGGGTGGATATCAGTCTTGTCAACGTTGTGATGGCTCCGAAACATATAAATGGATCAGCCCCATCTACCAGATCACCTTCACCTGCTCCATCGACTACTCTAACCTCAGGCAGCATTCTCAACTTCTTCGTCACTGTGGATAACGTCAAGGGGCTTTCATCCCATGACTTCTCTGCCATACACCTCCAAGTGCGTCTATCTGCATTCTTGGGTCCGACGAAGAAATCGGAAGAGGTCTTTCCGTCAAACCCAGTGAACATCGACAAGTCAACACTCTCAGAGCTCAAATTTCGCCGACACTTTTCAATTGTCGCTACTCCCAAGGTGCTCAACCATCTACGCCAGTCCTATGTTCCGATAGAGTTTTTCGCGGCCACAAAGCCAACTTATCTGGAGCGAATGGAACGCTGGGACGAATTACGGGACCAGAAACCCTTCACGCCTGCTTCTTCTAGAGACGAAACATCGTCAACATCCAGCCTACGGCCCCCTCCTGCTCTGCAACCCATGCGCCGATCCGAGACTGATTTTGTCGTGAAGCAAACACACGATGTCGTGGCGTGGCTACAGGTCTGCGAATTGGGTCCAGATGGACGATATGCACCCGTGCCAGTGGTATCACAGGCTGCCGTGGACCCAGGCTGTTTCTCACTTCACCAGGGAATTCAGAGGCGACTCGTTCTTTCACTTTCATCAAGTTCTGGGCACCAGTTACCATGGCGGGAAGCCGTGATGATACAAGTGGGAAACGTACGCCTACTGGATCCAAAGGGTCGTATGGTTGGCAAAGACTCTGAGGAACTCGTCAAGCTTACATTGATGAAGGATCAGGTTGTCGAATTCAAGCAAGATGGCACAGGATTATTGATTGTAACTGCAGCGTGGGATTCAAGTCTTCACAACTCCGAACTCTTGAACAAGGTCACAGCGGCCAATCACCGTATCTTGCTGCAACTGTCGTGGGCAGTCGAAGTCGACACATGTGCAGACCCCGTCCGCTTTAGTATGGATATGGCTGTGACGATGCAAACTCGGGACGCGAATCCACCATCAAAGTTTCTAACGTTCTTTGGGTCGAGCAAGATCTTCCCAAAAACAAGCACTCTTTTCAATGTTCAACTCTCCCCCCCTCTTACGCGGTCACCGAAGGACCTTTGGCGATTAGACACCTCAGAGAAGTATGTCCGAGGCGAAGAGATACTCGGCATATGGAAACCTCGGGGTATATCTGTCGTCGAGGACTATACGCGACTATTGACCACAGAAAGAAGGGCGGCCGATGTCCAAGCGATGCGTATAATCCTGCAACAAATGAATTTTGCCTCACGTCCGACACCACCGGAAGCGCTTGAATGGCGTGCGGACCAACTCCTAAGAAACTCTCTCTCCATCTGGCAAAAACAGTTTGGACATCGCGGGAAGGTGAGCTTTGTGGCAGTTGCGTAATGTAAATCCTTGCGTTATACTCATTGCACACCTTTCAGATTATCCTCAGTCAAGATCCTACTGACCCTGAGGACACGACCTCTAAAACTTTGACAGGCGTGGAAGATATCGACGAACTGAAGTATATCTCACAAACCAAGATTATACCTCGGAGGTTAGGGGGCTTTGAACCTTTTAATGTTATTTGCGATCTCAATAATTTTTGACGTAGTGATGTGGTCACCAAAAAGGGTCATCTCCTGGTCCTTGTCGACGCCGGTCAAAATCTATGGGAGCGCCGATGCTTTGTCTTGAAACGGTGGGTTCTTCATTGCGTAATGTCTTGCCGACAAGTTGCTCAAGAACTTCTGTTCTAGACCTTACCTACACATGTACGCACACTCAAATGAATTGGAAGAAATCGGGGTGATCAACTTGGTGGGTGTGAACGTTGAAAGTGACCCACACAAAGAATCATTACTGGGGGTGAGTATCTTTTCTTTCCCCCAAAAAGGCCTTGCTGATGTCTGTCGCAGAAACCATTTTCCTTCACGTTGTTCACTTCTTCTAATTCTTACGCGCTTGCAGCGCCCAGCCTCAAGGAGTTACAGCAATGGACGTTGAAACTCGATCCCACTCGTTGCCTCCCTTGATCAAGACCCACTTTCACGACTTATTATGCATTATGACACCCTCGTTTCTCGAATCGTTAATATATATATTCCAACCCGATCTGTTCCATCTAACTATCTTCACGATTCATACCCTATATCGTATCCTCAACCATTCCTTTTTTCTGGCACGTTCATTTGTTCAGTATAGATGTATGTTTGATCTATCGCAGGATTACCCGGCTCGTAAATTTGGGAAGACTAATGGAGTACTTATACAGGTTATAGAGTGTTCGCATGGGAGGTCGTTTGGAAGGAGGCTGTAAACCTATACCGCTTATATAGATGGGTACTTACCTAGCATGATACATATCCGTTGTCGCAGACTGTTAGATATGGAGTGAGCGACTGTATTAATGGGTTTTATTACAGAGTCGAATCAACAGGTACGAAATACGAAAGCCTAGATTGCATGGTAAAATGCTGGTATATGAGTGTCCCGATAAGCGAAGAAACCTCTAAGGTGATGAAAAGAAATCCAAGACATCCAAATAATGATACAAATTGCCCCAAAGAAATGAAAAAGATGGTGAGTTGCTGGTGTAATGAATCCCGATCGTATCGATCTAATCGCAGTGTTCAGGTGTGTCATTCTAACGAAAGCCGCATTATTAGCATCCTATCAAAGAGTGGATGGGGAACAAGACTCACTTGACGGATGAATGTGAGCATGTGACAGGTTATGTAGCCCTTGGCGAAGCCAGCACCAGCATATGCAAAAAGATATTGCCATTTGCGTTTGAAAGCCTCGTAATCAGCACGATCTTTAAGTGCGGGATAGTCTTTTGAGATAAGATCTTGAGTTAAGTTTTTCTCGAGCCGCCGGCCCCATTCACGAAGCGTACGGGGATAATCTACGCGATGATGCGTCATCAGTATGGATAGGGGCGGCAGGTGATGGAATTGACTTACGAGCTGCGTGGTTCTCGACACCTTCGAGTGTAAAACGCCCTTGCGAGGCTGATTGTGCAGCGGCAATTAGAGCTGTTGCGCTTGGGAGGCAGGAGTTTGGCCACATATAGCGGCGCATAAAGTCTTCCGCCCTTCAAATAATGAATTGACGGACTCATCGTATAGATGAATAGATACTTACTGGAAACCTGTGTACCGCGATTCGGGGAATGTCGACGCGCTGACCACAGCGGTGGCCCCATCGGACTTGAGCGCAAAATCCACCAACTTGAAGTATGTATTGTAATGTTTGGAGCCAACGTGCTGGAAGATGCCGGTTTGTTTGTTGTAGGAAAGGTGAAACGAAGGGAGACTCACCTCTAACATTTCTATACTCACGAAAGCATCGAACGCCTTCTCAAATTCGGCGGGAATCTCCCGGTAGTCGAGAAGATGCACTCGGATGCGACTCTCCAGGCCAGCCGCCCTGATTCGCTCTTCTGCGAGAGTCTTTTGTTCGACGGATAGCGTCAGTGTATCGACCTCGGCGCCAAAGGAACGAGCCGCCTGTAAGGTTATGAATGAGGCGAGAAAGCCGGCGGTGAGTCAGAGAACAATTACCTCGATCGCGAGACCACCCCAACCGCTCCCAAACTCGAGAATTCGGTGACCAGGCTTGACTCTGGCTTTGCGCAGCACATGGTGAATTTTACGCCGCTGCGCGGCTTCGAGATCACCCGGTGTGGGACCCGTCACCAAGTCGCCACGAACACCACCTTCTGGGGTATCCCACAAGGCACATGAATACATCATTTCTTTGCTGAGGAATGCCTATTGGTGAATGGTTAACAAGGGTTCTTTAAATAGAAATGTTAATGGGAATTCACCTTGAAAAGCTCGTTCGATTGGTCGTAGCTGGCAATTGCGTTCAGTCGTGCTTGTGAACGCGTCTGGCCGAGTATGCCATTATAAACGCCAGAAATAGCTGAGGACACTCGGGCCACTATCGAGGAGAGGGTATCTTTCATTCCCGATTGGTTGTCCAGCCAGAGCTGTGCAAAAACCTGTCAGGTCTGTTTTCATTGATCGGGGACGTGCGAACTGACCTTCATTACAGATTTAAGGTCAGAGACCTCGATGTCGCCAATCATGTAGGCTTCACTGACTAAAGGGTGGAAGTCAGTGCCAAGGAAGTACACGGTCCAAGAATAATGCCTACAGCCAAGGTCACCCGACCTGAGAGAGGAGGTGAGACGACAGAGAAGCTGGGGGGACAGGCGAGAGGACTTACAGAAGAATTCGTAGCCAGAAGTTGTCATGGACTACTCTTAGATGGACGTCATTGCATCCCTTCTGATACTTTCCATAATAGTGTGTCCCTTCCGAATCGGAGATTGTGAGGTGCCCTATAGTAATGGCATCATCAAGGACAGATAATATGGAGCTTCGGGCTGCAAAGGGTAAATGATGGGTTAATTCCTGGTGGAGCACGGAGGCACGGAGTCCGCACCAAGCGAGATGACCCATGAGCGAGGGCTCAAGGTGGAGAGCGAAAACAAGGACGAGGACTTGAGGGCCTTGGAAGACAGAGGGCCGCAGGGTGGTGCAGACGACATTGGGAAGGCGGGAGGAGTGCTGAGGAGGCTGGGGGTGCAGTGAAGTGAGGAAACGGAGGAGGAAACAAAGTGGTTCTTATATGGAGAGGGGTGGGCGGCTGGTAGGGGACTGTATGAATGGAATAATTCCCGTGGCTGAGGAAATGCGTGGATGAAGATCGGCAAAATGGGCAGGCAATCTGCATGGACCCGATGGGGAGGATTCGCGAGTTGGAAATGCCTGAAAGCGTGTACATGACTGCCTCAACAGCGTCCAGGGCCGTTTCTCGATGCGGCATGCCTCACTGGCTCAAATCGAAGGCCCAACTTGCAAGAACTCAAGTCCACGCGAATGCCATCTCGATTGCCAACACGTGGCCTGGGATTTCACGGCAATCTTATCTTGCAATCCCGAGATTCGCCATATCGGTCGCCTCATCTGGGATTCCCCCGATGCTCTCTCCGTTATTGCTTCCGTCCAACATATCCTCGCCCAGATTATTCTTGGTCCTCCGGAGAACCGGACCACCTTCTCACACCCCATGTTAATTTCAGCTACCACCTTCACCACTCTCCAGCACTACCACCCGGGGTAGCGATATCTCGTCCACTTTGGCTACTGGTCTACCATATCCTTCTCGTCGCTACCTCATGCCCAGAGCTCGTCTATCCTTGTCGTCTCTCTAACCTCGAATGTGACTTTCTTCACTGCACCTGGCGTATGTTTCGCCTTATTACGCCGGTCAAATTTTGCTATGCGAAAGCTTCTTTGCCTCGTCGTATTTTCAATGTCCCCTGTTCACACGAAGCCTGCAGCAACATGTCATCCCACAGAGTTACGATACAGGTTAATTTTGCAAGCGTCCTGCACGTGGCATTTTCACTATGTCTCTTGACATCGCAGAGAACACATCAAGTGGCTGTAATCGCTTATTTTGCATCTCGTCATTGGAACTCGTTTTGCTATGTCTTCTTGAATTTTCTGATCGTCCGTGCTTAAAGTCCCTTGTCTTGTCATTTCGGCCGGGCGCCCTTTCGGAAATTCGACTCGCATGTCTGTTGTTCCCCTCGTTTAATTCTCTCAGGAAGTATGGAATTGGCATCAAGACACGGACAACAACCCACTCACCGGAGACTCCACGAATGCAATCTGTTGCCGGTGCTGTCGCCTTCACTTTCAGGGTGATGGCAAGACTTTTACCCCCATACCATCAGGCTCCCACAGTGACAAGCTTTGCGAACAAATAACCGCGTTGAAGGAGCGTATCGTTGGATAAAGTAGCTTCTTCCCAGATTGTTTGACGAAAGAACGAAAGCGATCTTGGCCAGTCTATCCTTAGATGCGAACAGCGTGGGGGGCCGTCGCGACGTATACCGTACTCTGGTACTGAGTACTGAGAGCGCGTTTGTAAATCTCGGATCTAGCGGGAAATTTCAGATACATATGGAAGTTTCCTTCATGTACGGGATGTCTAAGGGAGTAAGGTGAATATAACACGCGCCCGAGACACCCTTCTTTCAAATCAAGACACACCATATAAGCGAAGTAAGTTGGGTGTGGGTATGAGTAAACTGTGCTCAAGCGAACACGGATAGTCACTTACTGTGTCAAGAGAAAGTCACCTTGCAGCCGTGGCGGAATACGATCGCTGTGAACTATATGTTAAACTATACGTAACAGAACGCGGCATATTGGCAACATTTCGGTGCTGGGGGATTGATTGGTGATTGTACTTGAAGATCCCCTTCACAAATGGAAGGTGCGTATTGTTTGGAATGTCTGCGACTCTGCGCCACAAGGTTCGCGCCGTATGCCGGGGATGTTCTATCTCGGGAGGGAGATATCGATGTCAGGGTGGCGGAGAGCATTGCAACACCCTCAACACCCTTCCCGATTAACTCCAGTTCAGATGCAATGCGATCGAGGAGGTATCGATATGGAGATTTCCGCGAAAGGCTGACGGAGCTTGCGACTCGCTACCAATCGTAGAATTATTAGCATTGAACCCCGTCGCAGCAACGTAAAACACAGACTCCGACCTGTGCGTCCGAGAATAGTATATCATCGAGAGGAAGCATACTTTAAGTTTTTCACCAGCCTGGTCGCCTGAGGCCGTGTATGATGTTTACCCAGATAGGGATCATATTTCCCGATCGTAGGCCTTTGAAGTTGTTAAGTTGCTGGATATGTACAGCAGACACCAGAGAGACGTGTGGTGCAAACACAATTGGCGCAACCAGGTAAGAAGTTTGAACGTGTAAATGCCTCCTCGTATCACCGCTTCATTATCATTGAGATGATTGTACGGTAGTGCTGTAGTATAATCGACTTGCAATGTCACCAATCACCCAGTCAAGACCGGTGACGAGGTTATGACCAGTGACAGCACTACACGACCATATTCGCCAGTTGTGCGATTTGATTCCTGGGAGGTCAAGCATCTAGTCAAAGCTATTTTGGAATCCAATGATGGGACCGATGCGTGGACATACGTCTTTGATCTCTGACTCTGTCATAGACCCTTGTAAATCTTGCTTATTCGCAAACACAAGCAGGGAAGCGCCAGCAAGTCGCTAGCATGAAAGATCGGACCCAAAAGACACGAGAAAGTTTTAACGAGGATATGACTCACATCTTCAAGTAAGAGGCTGTGGAGTTCGTCTTTGCAATCCTTCATCCGGAACCTATCTCCGGAATCAACGACCCAGACGAGGGCATCCGTCTGTTCGAAATAGTTGCGCCAGTATGGACGCAACGTGCGCTGGCCGCCCACATCCCCTAAACGAGGGCAAGGTAAAAAAAAAAGTGCAAACGAAAGAAGCGTGGATGAACGGCGATGAAGGATTCGAAAGAAAAAGTAGACGCACAAATATTCAGTGTGTATCTTTACATTCGCACAGGTCAAATCAGTGTTAAGATTAAGCTCTGCGTTTTCATGGTACATCCGCGATGTAACTCGCTTACTTTCCGTGTGCGAAGGTTTTAATGTTAAAACCCAGTGTAGGGCTAATGCCAGTGATGTCTTCCCCACTGAGCTTCTTGAGGATCGTGGTTTTCCCGGCATTGTCGAGACCCCTGATTTCGAGTTGGATAAACGTCAAGAAGACGTGGCTACTTTTTGCTTACAAGAAGAGGATTCGCATTTCCTTTTCCTTCTGGCGGTTTTTTCGGATGATGGTAAGAAGCCCCATTATCGTGTCGTTCACCGCGATGGCGGCCCCAAAAGTCCAAGTCTGTCTTGAGTCTGTCACAACTTGTCTTTGTGTCCCGAGACGCCGCACGGACCCTGGTCCTCACGGCTGATCGGTCCGGACTTGTTCCGTTCTTTCCAGTCATTTCAGCTGGCACCTGACTTGTAGATTACTCCCTTCCAGGTAGCGGATACCGCTACGGCTCTTACTGCCTCTTGGATATATCCTAATTTGACCAACAGTACCCAATGCCGCCGAAGAATAAGGGAAAAAAGTCCAAGAAGGACGATGATGCGTTTTGGTACGCCGCGACGAATTACTGAGCCTGTAGTATCTGTTGACGAGCTATCGCGTGTCAGGGAAAATGCGGGAGAGTCTGTTGCTAATAACAATGCTCTCGGTGGCAGCGATCTTGCCGATCACGACGAGGGTTCCTCCTCGCAATTTGCAGGCAAATCCTCAGGATTTTCCGCCTTTAGCGTCTTAGATGCCGGGGGAGATGTCCCCCAAGAGGAGGAAGAAGACTTTGGTGGATTGATGGTGCGTTTGTCGTGTTCATATTCTTCTGTCTGGTACCCGAAGGCCTCACGATCTTGTAGTCTACATTGAAGGCCAATGTTAAAAAGAAGGATAAGAAAGACAAGAAGAAGAATAAGCGAACCGTGGAAGATGATGTTGACGAAGTGGACGGTGAGACGCAAGCTGTGGAAGGTGCAGAAAAGGCCGCTTCCAAGACACCGATCGAAGTCACGGCTGACGACCTGGCGGAGGAGGAATGGGGCCCTGTGAAGGAAAAAGGCAAAAAGGCGAAGAAGGGAAAGAAGGGTAACGCTAAGGACGACGAGGAGAAACCCCAAGGTAAGCGGGTCAGAAACCCCGCGTTTCGTCTTGGTTGATTAGGTCGCCCACTTAGCAGTTGATGAAGCCGAACCTTCGCCTGCACCAACCCCAGCTGCACAAGACGAGGTTGATGATCTTGGGGATGGTGAGGAAGGTGCAACAAAAGTCCTAAGCAAGAAGGAGAAGGAGAAACTAAAGAAGGAGCGGGAGAAAGTCGGTCTCATGGTATCTAGTTTGCACCATCTGAGCGTATCTTTCATAGGCAAAGAAGAAGGCTCAGGCCGCTGCCAAGAAAGCCGTCACCAATGAAGACGAGGCGTTAACACCTGCTGCTCCAGAGCCAGAAGAACCGCCTAAAGCGGACGAGGAGGACGACGGAGACGACGCTCAAGGTGATGGTCCTAGTGGTAAAGCAGACAAGAAGAAGAAAAAGAAGAAACCTAAGAAAGACGAGGAGCCCGCACCTGCGCCTGCTGCTCCTGCGGGCAAGAAGAAAGGAGGCATCAGTGCCTTGAAAGCGTTGATGGAAGAAAAAAAGCGTTTGGAAGAGGAGGCTCGCCGTGCTTTAGAGGAAGAGAGGAAAAGGATCGAAGAAGAGGAGAGAAAGGCTGCAGAAGAAGAGCGTAAAAAAGAAGAGGAAAAGCAACGGCGAAAGGAGAAGGAAAAGGTAGGCCGCTGCTCGAATGGGATGACTCTTTTCAAACGTTTTCTCTGCTTAGGCCAAGCGCGAGCTCGCCAAGAAAGAGGGGAGACTCCTCACCAAAAAGCAAAAAGAGGAGAAGGCTATGGCCGAAATCAGAAAGCAGGCTCTTTTGGCTTCCGGCGCTCAGGTTGAAGGATTGCAACAAGCGTCAGGTAGCGGTGGGCCAAAAAAAGTCGTTTATGGAAAGAAAAAAAAGGGACCGGCAGGCAAGGATTCGTCTCCTGCTCCGGAGTCACGACCAAAGACTCCTGATTCCGTTGTTTCGTCTGTTACGCAAGAGGTGAAAGCAGAATCAGAACAAAACGACGACTGGGACGCGAGTTCTGGAGACGAGTCGAAACATGTGCCAACGACCGCCGCTCCAGCAGAGCCCGAAGTTAAGGACGACTGGGACGCTTCGAGTGAGGACGAGGCAACAAAGTCCGTCAAGCCACCTTCCGCCGCAAAAGGTGAGGGTGTGCATGCATTTTTTACGCTCTTATGATTTGACAGTCTTCCAGCCACAAAGGTGCCCAGTACAAAAGCCCCGCCTCCGAAGCCCGATACCAAGGCCTCCAAAAATCCAGCTCCTGCCAAGGTGGCCGTTACTCCTACTGGTAAAGCTCCCTCAGGTCCTCAAGCGAAAAAGGAGGAGGCTGCGAAGTCCGAATCTGAATCTGAATCCGAAGACGACTCGGATTTGTCGGATTCAGAGTCTGACTCCGAAGATGATTCGGATGAATCCTCTGAAGACGAAGAACTCACCCGCACCCAACAGATGGCAGCCCAGCGAAAGGCTGAGGCTGCTGCAAGGCGTGCCAAGGTTCACGAGGAGGCAATGGCTGCTCGTAACAAGGATGACCTCCGAAGTCCTATTTGCTGCATTCTTGGCCATGTCGATACAGGTAAAACGAAGCTCTTGGACAAAGTAAGCTGATGTGTTATTTTTAATCATCACCTGCTGAGAATGTCGCGTTTTCCCAATTAGATTCGTCAGACGAATGTTCAAGAGGGCGAAGCTGGTGGGATCACCCAGCAAATTGGTGCCACTTACTTCCCGGTTGAAGCCATTAAGACGAAAACGGCCGTCATGAACAAAGTAAGAGACTATAACCGCCGCGAGGCAGTCCTGCTGACAAGCTTTCTCTAGGACGGATCCCAAGAGTACAAGATCCCTGGCCTGCTGGTTATTGATACACCTGGACACGAATCGTTCACTAATCTGCGTTCCCGAGGGAGTTCTCTGTGCAATATTGCCATTCTTGTGGTGGACATCATGGTCAGTCGGACAACTATTTTGACTTCATGAAAGTAATCTGGAGTTTAGCACGGACTCGAAGCCCAAACACTTGAATCTCTCCGCTTGCTTAGGGATCGGAAAACACCGTTCATCGTCGCCCTCAATAAGGTAATTCATTTGACTTATATGGCCGACCCCCTAACTATAATTTCAGATCGATCGACTTTACGGTTGGGATCCGACTCCTGACGGGGCATTCCGTGAATCGCTTGAGAAGCAAGCTCGGTCAGTACAGCGAGAATTTGAAGATCGCGTGTCCAAAACTATTCTCGCGTTCGCGGAGGAGGGCCTCAACGCCTGTCTCTATTACGAGAACAAGAATTTTGCTCGGAACGTTTCCTTGGTCCCCACTTCTGCCATCACGGGCGAAGGTATACCAGACATGATCACCCTTCTGGTCAATCTTACGCAGCAGCGAATGAGCGACCGACTCATGTATCTCTCTGAACTTGAGTGTACGGTCCTGGAAGTAAAGGTTATCGAAGGTCTGGGCACAACCATCGATGTCGTCCTTTCGAACGGAATCCTGCGAGAGGGAGATAGGATTGTCGTTTGCGGATTGAATGGCCCCATTGTTACTCAAGTTCGCGCATTACTAACACCACAACCTCTAAGAGAACTTCGCATCAAGGTAGGTCGTAGGGTTGCTTCTATTTTATCCCTGGCTAACCAAAGTCCTTCAGTCCGCATATGTACATCACAAGGAGGTCAAAGCAGCGCTTGGTGTCAAGATCACTGCCCCCGATCTCGAAAAGGCGATTGCAGGATCTCGTTTAATGGTTGTTGGACCCGATGATGACGAAGACGACCTGAAGGAAGAGATCATGTCCGACCTCACATCACTACTCAATAGCATCGATAAGTCGGGTCGCGGGGTCTGTGTCCAAGCATCGACGCTGGGCTCTCTCGAAGCGCTTCTCGATTTCTTGAAAGTCAGCAAAATTCCGGTATCTGGGATTAACATCGGACCTGTTCACAAAAGAGATATCATGCGATCAGCAACTATGCTGGAAAAGGCCCGAGAACTCGCCTGTATCCTTTGCTTCGACGTCCCCATCGATAAAGAAGCTGAGAGGCTGGCTGAAGAAATGGGAATCCGTTTGTTCAAAGGTCAGTATCTGGAACTTTCCGTATTGATATCGGACTTCTCACATCCTGATCGATAGCGGACATTATTTACCACCTGTTCGATTCGTTCAAAGCATACAACGAAGAAATCACGGAAGCCAGGCGGAAAGATGCTGCACCCCAAGCAGTATGGCCTTGCCGACTCAAGACTATTGCTCCTTTTTGTAAGCGGGATCCTATCATCCTGGGAGTCGATATTCTGGACGGCAGTCTCCGGGTTGGAACACCGCTGGCTGTTGTCAAGACAGACGCAGCCACAGGAAAGAAGACTATTATTGAGCTGGGAAAGATGTAAGTCCTCCCTTCCGATGGAATCCTAGCCAGTCTTACCCTGGTATTGCAGCACGTCCCTTGAGATCAACCATAAGAACTTTGATGTAAGTAGATAGTGTTTGTCCTCCGGTAACCTCCTGACCGTCCTCTAGATCGTGAAAAAATCGCAGTCTGGTGGTGGTGTTGCGGTGAAGATTGAACATGCCGTATACCAATCTGCCAAAATGTTTGGTCGCCACTTTGATGAAAAAGACGAAATTTTGAGTCTTATTAGCCGCCAAAGCATAGACGTGATGAAGGTAAGCACCATGTATTTATATCCCCATTTTTTGGTGTTGCTGAGTTCTTCTCTTGTAGACTAATTTCAAGGCAGACGTTTCCAACGAGGAGTGGCTGCTCATCAAGGCACTTAAACCAGTAAGTACACTCATCCATATTCAATCGTCCTGTCTGAGCAATATCCCAGCGCTTTAACATTACGTAGAGCTACGGAACGGAACATTTGTATTGCCACCTCGGCAGATGTCATCAGCTTACTAAGCGCTTGCAATGTATTTTCTGCAAAATTTTCCCGCTTGTGTGGACGATAGCCATCTCATTCCGACCTTATCCTCAATGTCGACCGACTCTGCAACTTCGAAGAGACCCACCGAAAATGCGGCCCCAGTTGATGCAGACGAATTACAGCTGGTAATAGCTCGGTGATTCGTTTGGGGGGTTTTCTGGCAAGGAGCGGCTGAAATTGGTAACGTCAATAACAGTGATGTACTGGCACGGCTGCGGGTATCCCCTCTTATTGCAGCCTCCCTCGAGTAGAATATCCTCTGTACTGTGCTTGGTTCAGTGGGTTTCGACAGTGACAGGTCGTCTCAACAAAGGGGATTGAGATTATACCGCTCGAACCTGATCAGCGCTCATACCTGCGTAGGGAAGCCTCCCAGAGATATCACTTTTATATTCTTCCCCTTATCCAGGGGTCTTTGTCGTATGCTGACGTTTTCTATAGCGAAACCTGGGATATAAACAGGTGAGCAATGAATAAGGATGGTGGAGTTGTGTTAATTCTCCCTAGCAATTGCACAGAACATGGAACCTCCTTGAGAGCTTCGCTGCAAGCTTTTGTGCATTGAATTTCATTGGTGGTGTTAGGTCAGAAGTCCTGACAGTGCAATGAAGTCGTACTTCGATACTTAACGTCCCCGTAGATCTGCCTTTTTCCTTGGACTTCTCGCTGGTGGTCCTGCTGCAATATGGTGGGTATCATCCGACCTCAGGTAGGTATGGAAACTCAGTCTGCCCATAGGTCTTCCTATTTGGTCACAATCGTCTTCATGGTCATGACGGCTGCCATTCTGGCAGAGGTCTGTTCTGCGTTGCCTCTTAGTGGTTCTATCTATATCTGGGCAGCCGAAAGTGCTGGTCCGAAATATGCCCGATTCGTAGGGTTCACCGTCGCTTGGTGGTCGTGTACTGCCTGGATGACCTTTGTAGCGGGCAACTCTCAGGTTGGTGAAATCCCTACGAAATATTCTCGATATCGTCTGCTTATTGTCCAAAGACAGCAGCCAATTATCTTGTCTCGCAACTTGCGGTTTGGGAGATCGATTTCCCGGGAGGAGCCACCAACGATAATGTGAAATGGAGGGCACTAATATGGGCCATCGCTGAGGTTCTCTTGATCCTCTCGGTTGCCATCAACTATTTGCCACCACGTCTTTATTCCATGATATTCCGAGTTTCAATTGGCTTGATGATGCTGGATTTCTTCCTCTGTGTCATCTGGTTGCCTATTGGTGTATCTCAAACTTATGGTTTCCGCTCTGCAAAGGAGGTCTTCACAATGACATGCAAGTTATCTCTGTTTCGGTGTCGCTCGTCGCTGAGCATATTGGGTAGATAACGGAACGGGTGCACCCCCCGCATGGAATTGGATCCTATCATTGTAAGTCAGGCGTCCGGCCATGACCACATTGCTGATCGACCGCCGCAGCCTTTTTACGGCCGGAACGATGACCGGGTTTGATGCTTCTGGTCATATCGCAGAAGAAACCAAGAATGCAAGGTCGGAGTGCTCTCCATCACGAGTCAGAATAGCCAACTGAGTTCCAAACAGGGTCATTGCAGGGAAGGGTATCTTGAGCAGTGCAATCGCCACAGGAGTCCTGGGCTTTATCACTGCAATTCTTTTCTTGTTTTGCACGCCAGACCTAGAAACCCTGTTTTCTATTTCTGCCCCCCAGCCATTTGTTGTCATTTATGCGATGGCACTTGGCAAGAAAGGGAGTGTTTTTATGACAATTCTTGCGATTTTAGGTTTGATGCTGGTACGAGATCATCTTACTTGTCTAGACAACCCTTGAACTCGTTTTACACAGAACACTAGTGTTGCAATAGTCGCGGCTTCCCGGCTGGTTTTTGCTGTCGCACGAGATGGCGTTCTGCCCCTCTCTGGTTGGATTGGCCAGGTTGACGCTGCCGGGCAGCCAAAGCATGCGGTGACGGTCATCTATGTCTTTGGGGCGGTTGTCCAGTGCACCATCCTAGTTAGTCAAGTGGCTTTTACGTCCCTTGTATCTGCAGGAGGCGTTCCTACCATTGCTGCATACGGCCTTATCTCCCTACTCCGCTTCGTCTTCACGCCGGATCATTTCAAAGATTCCTATTTTTATCTGGGTCAATATCGGCGTGTTTACTACGCGATCGCAGTCGCTTTCAACGGGCTCATTGTCGCGGTAAGTCGATATTCCCTATTTTACCACTGTCCCATTTGATTTCACGCCATCTAGGTCATGCTCTCGCCATTTGTCTTCCCTGTGACTGCCGAGACATTTAACTTCGTACGTTCTCCATCCGCTTGTAGTTATCGGTGCCTTACAAGTTTTCAGGCGAGTGTTATCTTCGGTGGTGTAACCCTTTTCGGGGTTTTAAGCTGGTACTTTACCCCGGAAGAGAAGTGGCTAAGGAGGGAGCTCCTTACACACGCGTTTCATGCTGCGGAAAACACGGAATCGCAGGATACACTCGAATATGATAGAATGCCGTCACCTTCATTCATCTAAATTTCTAGGATTGACTTGCTTTATGGCGCAAGATCTTTACCCCTAGAACCTAGTTAATAATCCACATATACTCCGTTTTTTGAGACCAGTGTACGAGAGAGTTTAGGAGATTGAGCGGCGCAAAATGGATTGGATCTCGAAAATTAATGGTGTAGGTGGCACCCAGTGTGGTTTAGGGTATGTTTCCCGCAAGCGCCGCGTCCCGTTTCCAATCCGACCGGTGCCTCGTTTTGTCTTATAGGAAGGTCATATGTACCCTAGTGCCCTCAAACCCAAAATTAATTGATAAGATTAAGCGGAATATAGGCCATGGTCAATGTGAGAGGATTATAGTCTGTGGGACTACTGTAAAATGTTCGTGATTATGGGTCTAAAGGTGAAACACCGAGCGAGGCCGCTACCCCGTTCAAGGTGGTAATCGAACTTGTCGTTTGTCTTGCCAAAGGGCCGATTTCGTGGAAAGCAGAGCGAGACGGAACATCAAAATGGTTTCAGTCCAAGCAGACCCTGACAAGCGCCTTCAACATCGGCGATCTGAGCTCAACCGAGTGAGAACAACGCTATTGAAACGGAACAGTACGGATATTCACCTCCTTGGGAGCAGTAACTGAGAGCACAACGGGATTTGTTTTGCCAACAAGAACCTCATCCTACAAGAGAATGAAGAGATTACGGAGCGGAGAAAGCTATGCGCCGTACCTCAATCCGGATACCAATGTTATGAAAGTGTCTTGGAAAATTGGGGGTCGGTGGTACGTATATCCCTAACAAATAGTCGGGTTTTATCGCAATGAAACACGATGGAATAAGCCTACCGGGTTCGATTGTGATGACCATCCCCTCTTTCAACCTGAGTCCATTCATTCAGAGTGGGTGGGCACTTAAGGCAGGAAAAACTTACGAAGAGGTCCGGTCAAAATGCGTGGATTCGTGCAAATCTAATGGATGTTAGCTTGAATCCGAACACCCAAATGGATACCGACCGATGCCGATGGGGTGACTCAAAAAGTGCGGATATAAAATGCGCTCAAGATCCCCCGAATAGAGAGAAAATCCAATCTGAAGCAATTCGACGCGTAGAAGCTCACAAGACTTGCGGTGAAGCTCATACAAACTGAGGCCGGCAGATTCGTGACATAATTGAATAAGAGCTTTCTGGGTTGTTAAAACAGCCGAATACAAATCGCGCTGTGGTTCGGTGAACTTTCCTGTAGCTGGATAAGAACGCGCTGAATGGCAAGGTCAGGCGTAATCGGTTGCTTTATGGAAAAGAACCGAACTTACTGATATCTGAGGCATACCCGCTGATTGAGAACACAATCAGTGGCCAGGTCCACAACAAAGATCGCAGAAACAGTACTTGTATTCACAACCGGCATCAATAAGAACAATTTCGCCTTCCCGTATAACCTGATTGTTTGAGGTGTAATGAATTATGAGCGCGTTAGGCCTAGAAGAATAAATGAGGAGTCGGTTTACGACGGGTGCGGAGATCCGTACCCTGAGGCCACCACGGGCACATATGCCAAACGCTGAGCTCCAGATAACGAGCACAGGTATTCAAAATGTGCCGCAAGGGCGGCTTCCGACAATCCCGGACGTGTAAATCGCATCGTCTTCGGCGTAAAAGGTCAACAGAGTAAAGAAAACTCAAGAGAAAGGGTTCACCTTGGCATGAGCGCGCCCACTGATGTCGGCAGCTGCTCTCATGACGTCTCTCTCCGCTATACTCTTTATTGTCCGTAACCTTCCAACTTCTGGGGCAAGGGGTTTCCGTTTGGAAGAGGAAAGGGCATCGATGACAGCATCATGATCTGAGCGGGAAGAGTGGGCCGAAAGGTATTTCATTATGGACTTGGTGGTACCGCGCGGTCCTCGGCGCGTATGTGTTGGTGGAAGGTCGACAAAAATGGTTGAACAATTCGATGTCACCGATTTCAGATAAGTCGCGAATGAGTCGATGGGCAGCGCGTCATCAGCGCGGAAAATTGTTCCCGCTTGGAGGAAACCTGTTCTAAGGTGGATTGATGTATCTCGAACATTGCTACATGATAAGGCAGATCACATACTTGGCACCCTCCCACTTCTCTTTTTCGGAGTTCTTCCCCGCACTGAACAGAATCATCTTGTACCCCTTGGAGCATGAGGTTTTCTCTTCGAAGCATTAAACGCGTACGCATACGGACATGTATCTAGCACCTTACCTAGAATCACGGCAGAATCGGGCTCTTCAAATCCCGTAAGGTACCAAAAGTCAGAGGCCTGTCGGTATTTATAACTGGAAAAGGGGGGTGACGATAGACTACAGGTTGATAAGAGGCACCCTACAATATGTCTGGAGCCTGGTCATCAAATGAGAATCCGCATTTTGGGGATAGACTTACTTCCGCTGAGGAATTTCATTGGTGCGGCGACTGACACGACCGCACTACCACTCGGAAGAGAGTCCATAAGCCTCTTTCTCCGAAGCTCATAGTCTTCACTCGGTATTCCGGGCGTCAATTCATCTGGTTGAACTGGATGAATGGTGTCAGCGAAGTCCGGCAGGTTAAGGGAAGGCGCAACAAACGGAGATGAGGATGTGATTGGAAGAGAGGCTGGCCAAACGAAGAGGGCTTCGAGGTAGAATCAATACTTAATGCCTCTGTTGCATATGAACGATGAAGGGCCCGACGACGACAGAGATATGGACTGGGGTTGCGGAGGATGGCCTGCCAGCGGAAGGACATGGACAAGAAGACCTAACCCTAATCCAGGTGTTCGGATCGCCTAAATCACATGGCCAAGCCATTCAATAATACATGCAGCTTCGAGTTGTCCTGCGCACAATCACAACACCATCGCCGTCCCCCTCCTTCGTTATCAGCTCCGGTAATTGATATCCATGCTCAAATGGTCTGGAACTGGGATACCTATCCTCGACAGAGCATAGAACTTGTGTCCTCTGCGACTAGTTATGGTTTCGCTGCTATCAAGAATACCACGCGACTTGGCGTATGATTTCTCCTCGTTATCGCAGCCATTTAATTAACCAGCTTTAGTTCTCGATAACTAGGAATATTGCGACCAAGGCTATAGGAGCTACTACCACGGCCGTAGACCATACGTTCTTTGGTGGTGATGCCGTCACGAGACCCATGTTCGGAGCGGCAGTTTCGATGGTACTCACGGTTGCAGAGCAGATAACCCTTGCGCCTGTATTCCTAAGCGAATATATCACCGCCACCTCACTTGTCGCTGCACATAGTTCTATCAATCTTCTATCGGCGTTTTTTCCTGGAAGCAGTGACGCCTCATTTTCATTGGCATCCTTTATCACCCTGGTCAAGCGGGAGTGGTCAGAATCCGCCGATGGGGGTTTGAGTCCAGGGAAGCAGTTTGGGATCACCCATATTGCTCGGGCTGTTATAGCGTGGGTGGCCTTGCAAGGCGTCACACAAGAATGGCAAGAGAAGCAATGGTTCAAATATTTAAAGGAAATCAATGTCAGGGAACCGTCGAGGAACGCAGACACTATCCGATCGCGAAGGTAAGGTTCCTTTGTTGACTTGAAGGAAGTTTGAAGACATCCTGTGCTGTTAGAAATTCGCGAGTTCGTGTGACATCGGACGTCATATTTCCAGGAAACCAAGGTCAAATCATATCTGCGGATATCGGGGAAGCGCCACCACGTCCCATGTCCATTAGGAGCACTCGATCCCTGAAGTCATTGTTTATGACGCCTTTAACACCAAGACGCCCTGTGTCATTCCTCGACGCATCCCCTCCTCAGCCTTCAAATGCCGAGCTCAAGATTACCTTGAGACGTTTGTCCAAGATAGTCCTGGCTGGATATGGAGGTGCCAGTTTATTGTTCTTCGGTGTTTCCCCTCTTGTCGCCGCAGGCTCAGCTTTGCCCACATCCCTGGACAAGAAAACTGAGGAATCTCAATTGGCAAATGCAATTGATGCTTCGGAAGCAGAAGCTGCAGGGGATGGTCCTGGGCCCGACGAAGGGAACGCGCAATTTTCCTGGTGGGATGTGCTCCTGGGGAAGCATGATCAAGAAATATTTGAACATTACGCAAATTCTTCTGACCATGCAAAGGCCCGGACTACTACGATAAAGGCTACAGCGGTACGTTTCGTAAATAAGGGTCAATGGCATACTCAATTTTCTTCGGTAGGTCGCGGGTCGTATACCATTGATGCCCCGGTTCTGGGTTTTGACGGATCATGGGCGGGGTCAGATTGTACTTGTGCTGCGGGGTAAGTAACAGGCTCATGAACTTCAACTTCTCATAACCTTTTATTACAGGTACTATGTCGTTGAACGAAATTGCCGTGGATCTGACCTGCGAACCCGAAGACTTCGAACCTGTGGCAACCATATCACCTGTAGAGGAGGAGGAGGAGGAGCCGATACCTGGCATGTTCACGTTCCCGAGACCAACTACCCAGATACCCGACACTGCATCGACGATTGCGCCGAGATACCACGTACATGGAGGGATGTTGCGGATGGCCCGTGCAATGGGTGACGTTGGAAAGCCTGTGCAGCTGGCCGTCCAGGAAGCCTTGCATTGCAACCCAGAATATGGTAAGACACCTCCTTTCTGTGTATATTAACGCGGTCTCAATTGCACAGAACTTATTTTGTGTGGCCATAGCCTGGGTGCCGGCGTTGCTGCCTTGTTGGGCCTGGTAAGTCGTCCCTAGAGAAATTTTCTGAAGCACTCACTTATTTGACATGTATTAGATGTGGGCTGACCCACGAACCTGCATGACTGTTTCACAAAGCGGTCTACCTGTCGGGCGACGGGTTTCCGTGTACTGCTTCGCTCCACCGTAAGTTGCGCAACGTTTAATCAGTTTTCATCGATTTAACACCGCATTTATTCATTCCTTGCGGTGCAGATGTTTGACAGATGCAGGTTTGAGTAGGTTGGCGAGTAACTTGATCACTTCGTTTGTGTACTCCCACGATATCGTGTCTCGCCTATCCTTGGGTTCTGTCAAGGATCTCAAGAACGCTGCGATGTGGTTATGCGATGCGAATGAACGTAATACCGGTGATTCAGGCGAGGGATATACCGAAGTTTTCGATCGGGCCAGGAAGTGGCAGAGGGGTGAAGGCTCTCGCGATGACCCCCAATGGGTGCGTGTGCTTTGATTCAGGTTACTCTCATTGGTTCACCGGTGGTCTAGTTCGTTGCTGTGCGGAAGACTTTGGAGGCGAATATGCAAATGACAACCATGTTTCCCCCAGGACGCGTTCTATGGGCAATAAGAGATAGCGACCTTCATCCAGCACATAGAACTCATGGACTATCTAGCGATCCTAACAAGCTCCGTCTGTTCGATGTTCTCGACATTGAACCTGCGTTTTCGCAAATAGTATTCGCAAAGGATATGCTCAGGTTAGTCCTTGGTCTCAGCGCACATTCGGCCCACTGAATAAATCCAGTGCACATATGCCTCACCAATATGATAAAGCTCTGCATGATTTGCTATGATGAGACGACTGACAATAGTAGAAATACAGACGATATAACTAATATATATGTACCTTCAGACTTAATTAACGGGACTTTCATTTTGGAGACGCAGACATTCTTAGTCTTGTTCTGTTTGGTCCCTTGGGCGGTACTTGATCCCTCGACTGTCCAGCTCTGATTCAACATCCTCGGGTATGCGGCCTTTGACTCGTACAGCGTAGACACCTCGAACATATTTTGCTTGAAAAGGAAAGTTAGAGCACCGTACATCGGCCATGCTGGCTGGGCTTACAAGTTCTTTGCCATCGCGCCACCCAGCTAGTTTCTGGGTCAATGACGGATATAACACCATCGAAGTAGGTGGTGGTGCAAGTCGCTATCCTATCTGGACTTCCTTTCATCTAGAATAATCCGAGTCAGGACTGGGGCTTTACACAGCAAGTCTGATACTGACCTGCATTAGTTCTTCACAATTTGGGCATCCAGTCTTGCGGAATTCGGCCGGCAAAAGGATAATGGAACACAGAAGGCATGCGCGAAGTTGCTTTGATTTGATCGTAGAGGGCACTGTGGATCCGACTGTAGCCATGGTGGTGGTACTGGTGTGGGTTGCCGGAGCGCTCACGTGCGCAAAAAGTTCGCAAGTCCGAGCCGGACGGAGTTCACACCCGACACGGTGGTCCCGATCCCCAACGCACGCGGAACTTTCTCCGTTCGACGTGTTTCTCTCTTACAATAACTTCATTCAGTGAGTGTTGGTATCCTGGCCTCTCATGCTAATTCTTATTTACAGTCACGTAGCAATTCTTGCTTTGATCAAACACGGTCATATATGAGCCATGTCGGGCAGCAATTACTGTCAGGTAAGGTGCTGCCCTCACAATGCTACATCGGCATTAACTCAGCTTGCACTTAGGCGCAGTATCTGGGCTGGCTACAACTGTGTTCCTTCAACCTTGTGAGTGCCAATGCTACACCTAGGGAGTAGTAAGGTGCTGAATGCAGGTTGAAGTCGATCTGGTCAAAACTAGATTGCAACAGGTAGATGGAGAGGCACGCCCAAGGTCTGCACTTCCGGATTCCTGGTTCGGAATTATAAACCAACACTATTTAGGCACACATCCGTCATGCTAAATACTACGCGGCACATCATTACGACGCACGGATGGATTGGCCTTTGGAGGGGCACTGGGGCGTCACTAATCAGGTACGGATTTCGACTTAGTTTGGTGCTCACGAAGGGTTCACACTGACGCTCCACCGTAGGAACGTTCCCGGGGTCGCCATGTATATGACTACGATCACACAACTACGACGTTTCATGGCATCTTCTCCATACTTTGCGCGGGTACAACGGCCCTCGGAGAGTGCAAACACACACGCGTCGGTGCTTCCCACTTTGAGTGCCCAAGGAAATCTCCTGGCGGGTGCTACTGCCCGCGTCTCCGTTGGATTCCTGTTGAACCCATTTTCTGTCCTTAAAGCACGCTTTGAGGTTCGTTGACCTTCGAAATGCAATTCTACTGGATCTCATCTACAACCCCAGAGCAATATCTATGCGTACGAAAGTTTGACGGGTGCATTTGTGTATATCGTCCGCCAAGGTCCATCAGAACTCTTGCGCGGGTTCTTTGCCTCGTCTCTTCGCGATGCGCCGTATGCTGGACTATTTATTGTTTTCTATGAATCAATCAAGACTGAAGCTTGTACGTGATGCACCGTTACGTTGATCTTGAATGTTCTCATGTCCTCGAACTTTCTAGCTATGCTACTACCCCCGTCATCTTCCAGTCAGGCTAGCATGATACATGGATTCGCTGCGGCGTCTGCGGGTGCCCTTGCCACGGTAATAACTCATCCGTTCGATGTCATCAAGGTGCGTATATGTTAACAGGCGCATTTGGCTTTAATTAAAACACAATCTGTAGACAAAGATACAAGTGCGTTCTGAGGATCGGTATCGAGGATTTTACAGGACTGCCCGGACCATCTGGAAGGTAGGAGCCTTCAGCTCATCAGAATCCCTTTGGGACACGGGACAAGCTGACAGGGAATCTATTTGGTCATTTCTAGCAACGCGGTATTGCTGGCTATTTTGACGGCACTTCACTGCGGATGTCTCGTAAGGTGTTGAGTTCGGCAATCGGATGGGTAGTTTATGAAGGGTTTTTGATATCTGCGAAGAAGTCGCAAGATAATTCATAGCATCGCTTTCAATGAAGAAGCGATGGGATCCTCTTCAAAGGCCCATTCAAGGCACAATTCACGAGGCTGTCAATGTAGACTTGAAGCGAGGCTCGAAGGCATAACCGCATTCAGCCGGCGGCTAGGAGCCTCGGATAGTCATGTTCCAATGCCAAAGCTTCTGTCCACTAGATAGATTGTACGTGGAGCAGGATTTGGGGGCAAACACATTCCATTACTCCGTTCTAAACTGGGACCAAGCAGATGCAATATAATTGTAACAAGCGACTAAAAGGGGAGCCGGAGGGGCTTGAAGAACAACGAGTGGAACAAGAGATACGGTATAAGCGCCGGAGGGGACGTGAACAAGTTGGTGGCATGAGGAGTTCGTAGCGACGTGAAGATAAAGTGCAAAAGGCGGACGAGCAGGGAAAAAAGCAACACATGACCCACGTAAAATAAGAGCTTTCATCAAATATACGGACGAGCGACTGCAGCTTCACTTAAGCACCGTCACCTCCTTTTGAATGTTCACCACCATCTCCGCTGCCCTTGGGCCCATGGGGGCGGGTAAGACCTGCAGCAGAAAGGCCTCGTGCAACAAAACCTCCGCGACCGCCACGGCCACGGCCTCCACCTCGGAAGTTATTCTCGCCACGAGCCTCACGGTCTTGGGCCTTCTTCACCTCAGGAATTACATCTTTCAATTTCTGTGATACGAAATGCAATGAGTCCCCGGCAACTTCATGTGGGAAATACTAACCTCAGCGTGGTTGGTCAAACCAGTTTTCATGGCTTCTTCGTCGCCAAATTCAACATATGCAATTTTGGCACGACCAGGGAAGGCTTGTGGGATGTTGACTCGAGTGATCTGAGTTGGGGGTTATTAATGCGAGTGTCTCAAGAATAAAGGATGGATGGACAAACCCCGGCCTGTGCTTCGCCAAAGAATTCTCTGATTTCAGCCTCTGTCACGATGGAGGAAATTTGCATCCTCATGAAGATAGTCCACGGATTTCTGGGAGGTTTTCCAGTTTTGGGTGTACGCGCACCGGTGCTACCATCTATCGGGGACTTGATGTCGTCGTCTCTATTACCTTCTGCAGCGGTTGGAGTTGATGGTTCCTGGTTTGATTTTTGACCATCTGGTGTGCTGGCTCCACCTTTGTCTCCTCGTTCCTTTTCCTTTTTATTCTGGATTTTTTCCTTCTTTTTGTTTTTGTCGGCTGGAGAGGCACCGTTAGCTCTGGGACTTGCATTGCCGCTCTCGCCCGGAGTAGGGGATGCTATGACTTGTCCAGGAGGAGGGGTGGACGCTGTTGACTTGGCCCCGCCGCTCAGGTGAGGGGGGAGGGCTCTATCAGGGACTGGCGTTGGACCTTTAGTGGGAGGATGACTTGTACTTGCGTTGATATTAGCTTGTGTTGGAGGAAGGGGCGAGGTAGTAGAATTGGGGGTTGCATTTGAAGTAGCTGTACGGCGATATGCATAATTGAACCCTGTGGAAAACGATGAGAACCACAAACTAGGAGACAAATAGGGATGAATTAACCTTGACTTTTCAATTCGGCACTGACTCGACCCTCCTTGATATCAAGCACCAAGAACCCATAAGCAGCGTCGCACAAATTCCAGTTCCAGCAATTCTTCCAGGCAGGCTCCTCACCGGTTGCAGTGGCACCAGGACCCGTGGAGGGCTGCGTAGGTGGCAACCGTTCGACAACACTCAAGGCCTTGTCCAGTAAGACTCGCTGATTCTCGTCTATCACAGCGTCGACTTGGGTCTTGACGCTCTCCCAAACCTTGTCAAACCCATCTTTGCCAACAGTGAGCTTATGGCGGAACCCTTCGAAGTCGCCTTGAACGCTGAATTCGTTGTACGAGCTCGCATAGCGGAAGTGCAGACCAGCGGAAATAGTCAAATCCGCCTTAAGAACAAGTGCCAGTTGAGAGATAATTCCTTCGCGACCTGGGCTTGCGTGAGTGACGAGCAGACGCGTCTCAGTCTGGTCAAAGACGCGCTGGGCGGTGTCGACAAGTTCACCAATCTGCAAGGCTGTTGTCCACATGGTTCCTTGACCACCAGCGATGGTCGCGTTGCCATCCCCATTGTCAAACATTTTGTGCGGGACGAGTGCACCACCCAAGCCCAAAAGTCGCAGCTTGACACCACCAACATCCAGACAACGCGTGGTTGCCTCATCAAGAACGTGCAAATTATCGATTGCGTAAGTACCAGTTCGGAACTTTTCGAGGACCAGGACGTCTTCGCATGCACCCCAAACAGTGTAGACTGGAACTTGCAACTTGATCTGACCCGCGAGGAGGAGAGGGAATTCTGAGAGCATAGAGATATTGACCGTTGATCGAATAGTGGATGGTGGATTTTCTGGAGCCAGCAGGTGCGTTCGCTGGGCAGAGGCGATAAGGGGCGAATACATTGTTAGGTGGCGGAGGGTCCTGTCGTTGATCCTCTCTAAGCTGGACGCCTCTGGTGACAGAATAGTAAGACGAGATGCGCAAAGGAGTGAGGAGACGAACCAAAAAATCCAAAGTCCCCGGTATGGATGATTGCCTTGGCATTGGCCTCTCTGGCGAGTTCATTGAGAGCAGAAAGACGACCGCGTATATCTGCAATACAAAGTATTCTTCCCTGCGTGGTGTCAAGGACTTTTGTTTGTGTATTCACTTGCTGAGGGCGGGGAAGGGGAGAGACTGCGGGACGAGTGGAAGTGGAAGCGGGACGAGATGTGGACTGCATCGTGGACGACGATGAGGAGGGCAGGTTGCAAAATGTGTGCGGCACGCCCAAAAAGTGTGAAAATTATTGTTATTTTTGGCAGAAAATTAATAATATCAGAATGAGGATAGCCCTCGGCATATCCCGAGGGCGAGAAGACGAGGGAGTCGGTGTCGAATTGCGTGCAGTCGAGACAGCGGCAAGACCGCCAACTTCCAACAAGGCCACTCCTCGCTGTTGCCTCCGTCGTCCGGAGCTGCTGCCCAAATCCTTTGCAATTCCACCAGGTACTTCATTTCCATGATCGAATGGCATCCAAATCTCTCCCAGAACGTCCAAATCTTTACGCTACCACCCAATATCCTCCTCAAATATCCTCCGCAGACACCATTCTTGCCTCTAGGATTGCCTTGCCGAAACAACTTTGCATAGCCTTTGTCGTCTTCTCCCCAGATGCAACACATTCTATCCGCCCCTTGGACGACATTGAACGTCTTCGCCGCATCGTGCACGCTAAGAATGCTTCACTCCCACTTGCTGAGTCTTTGTTGACAAGTGTGCACATTGGCTCTTCTCCCTACATCTATGTCTTTGCTATCACATCTGTGCCCCAGGCAGCTCATGCTATTTCGCGGCTCAATGGTTTAACCGTTGAGGGCCTGAACTGTACGTCTTTCCATCACTCCGTTCATCATGTGCTGATGTTATATGGAAATCGACTCTGTCCTCACTTCGTCTCGTGTTCCATTCACAGCCAATCAACCCGTTACATTTACGCCCTGCGACTTGTATCCATGTTCTCAAGCTTGCTCAGGCTTTAACCGAGCATGTGCTTCATGTAGCACATCAGTTTCCGTTGACACCCAAGCATTTGAGAAAGCACAGAGACTCCACGTAGTCCGAGAATCTCTGCGTGCTACATACGACCACTTCCTTCATGCGGCCCGTAGTCGTGTGATAGACGACACAGTTGAAGTGGCGTCGAAAGCCCCCGGCCCGCAACGCCGGGTTGTAGGATTCCGAGATGGAATCCTCCTAGGCCCACCCCCTTCATCTGCAGATTGGGGATACGGTTGGGAACACAATGCGACGAATCGGTATGTTCTTGCTCATTCTCGTGTATGGTTGTTTATTCTAGGCTTCACAGACCCCTCCAGCTTTGCCATCTTCAATGTCAACTATCATGGAACCAAGATAAATACTACCTAATATTCCATCCAATTCTCACGACGACGCCATTTATTCCCCTTTCAGGATCTCTTCCTATTCCTCCAGGGAGCTCCATAACGCTCCTGCCGTTTGGCACACCCGCATACTTTCTAGCGCGATATACGGGACCAATCTCTGCCCTGACTGCTCAGTTTGACGAAGCTTTCCGAGGCCGTGGACTGGGTTCTTGGCATTCTCACTTCCGAGGGAAGGAACAAAATGCATCAAATGGAAATTTGTCAGAATATATCATCGCATGGATCAGCGTAGAGAACAAGCAAGGCGAGGACAAGGGGATTACCATCATCTACCCCACGGAACTCTCTCTTTCTTTCATATCTTCATCTGTACGACCCCCTTTACATGACCTCCCGGTTCTTCCAATCCAACTGCAGCCATCTCCAGAAGCATGTCAGTCAGTGCCAACATCACCCACTCATACCACCAACGTCTTCCCTCCAGCACCCTGTCTAACTTCGTCGAGGCCTAGTCTCCCGTCTTCTCCTACCGTCGATTCTGTTCGTGCGTTCCGCTCGCTTACGCTTTCCAAAGGGAAGCATATACGCGGGGTGGCTTCAGAAGTCGGAGGGTATGTTGATGCGATCGCTCGAGAACGGGAAAGGGAGCGTGAGCGTCTGAAGCGCGAACGGGAGGGGGCCCTCAGCGGCTCACCAAAACTTTCACGGGCAGCCAGCACAACTTCGACCCCTTCGTACCCTCAGTCCCACTCACAGGATCCCACTGTTGGCCCCCCTCCCCCAGGCATACCTCCTGCTCCTCCACCCCTATCAGCACACATCGCGGGAACAGGTTCTTCTGTCCCCACAAACACATTATTAGCTACTCATCAGTCATTCTACCCATCTCCTCCACAGATGGTGACTCCAACCCTCGCGGCCAATCCAACATCCCCAGTGGTCTTCTCTCCTTCTCTACCTCAAGCGATGCAAGTAGAATCAAGCGAGCCATCTGTTAAAGCAGCAACACCTCCTTCCGAGCAGCCAAAAGCGGCTGTTTATTCAGAGACAACGTATGATCCCTTCGGTAATATCGAGTCGGGTTGGGACCAAGCACCTCAAGGTTTTGATATGGACATGGACTTCGGCATGGACATGAACATGGGCTTCAATATGGCCAACCTTTCTGCGGGAGGTGAGGGTGGAGGAAACTTCAACGACCATACCGGCTCTCTCAACTTTGAAGATGCATTTACTGACGATGACTTTAACTTCTTTGATCGTCCCTCTTCGAAGGCTATAATTTCGCCCATGCCTGTTCCTCAACCGAGTTTGAGCCCTACAAAAGGCAACCCCCTTGCTCTCAACATCCCCCTGATGTTTCCTGACATATCCAATCCTCTCTCTGGTCTATTACCCACCGGTCAACCGTCTCCCTGGGCTGTATCCGCTCTCGGTGACCCTTTTACACCCCGGTTTGGAGAACAAGGAGATCGCATTCCTCCGGAACTCCTACCTCCCTCTCCTGGAGATACACCGCGAAGTCATTCTGTTCCCCCCACTCCTACTGTACACTTGGATCTCGAGTCTCTGGATATCAAGTCAACTCCACAAAGTTCCAACTTTGACCCAATACCATTTTCTTCATACCACCGCCTGGCCGATGGCAAGTACACCATCGGGAAATTCGCCCTCCCTAGTCCCCCATCCGAGAGAGACGATGCCATGTTATCCGTGAGCTCTCCCACACCAAGCAATGGCTGGCGACTCCAATACGATGCTGCGACCGACCCAAGAATTGGTGTTGTGCGGAGGCTCATCGGAGTCAAGCGTAAATTCCCCCACGAGCACCTTCCCCGTAATAGCTCCAAACTATCTCCTTGGGTACACGAAATCGCAGAATGGGAACCGACAAGAAACGACGATGAAGGAGAGGATTCTGAAGCGGAATCGGATGAAGATGAGCTTCAGGAACCTGACACCCCCATCGTCTCAAGGCCTACAACTCCTCCTCCTTCGTATCTTCCGTTAGGTCCATCCCTGATCCACACACACTTCCAACACACACATCTGCTTTCCTTGAGCTCTCCCTTACGCCTTGCTGGTGCCAGTATAGTTTCGAGTCATATGGCAACGGTGGCGCCAATTCCATCCGTGCCTACTCCCGTATCCCCTGCAGCAGCTCTGGGTGCAGCATCGGAAAAGTCGAAGTCGTTGGAAGCAGCCGCATTTATGGTCGCTCAAGAGGTCGTGGAAAACTATGTGTGGGCAAGTGCTTGGCGAGCTGGTGCACTCTCTTCGAAGAGGACGGTTGACCCTTGGCTTTCAGACGCTAAGGTTATATCGCATTTATTTGGGTTAGTTCCAGGTCTCGAAGGGCCACTGGATCTCAAATCACTGTTCTGTCTCGGTAAGTACCGAATTTAAAACCGTCTTCGTGTGTAGATGTTGATCATTTCCAGAGGATTTGTCGTCCAATCCAAAGTCAATTCAGGTCATGGACATGCCAAGCTTAGCAGTTGGCAAAGGGGACGCGGTCATTCAAGTGCTACCCGCTGCTTTGAGGTTTTGGGAGAAGTTGGGGTTAGGTCCGCGTGGTGGACCAAAAGACTTTACGGCATTCGTTCTCTTCGAGGACGAGGGTGAGGAGAGGCGCAACCAAGTAGCGTCCTGGCTCTCAAACTTTGCCGTTGCATATCAGGTAGACCACTGCAATCACTTCGTTTTCCGACGCTGACTACTTGTTCAGGAGAAACATTTCGGTGTTCTCACACCTGGTCGGGGTAATACCTGCCCAGTGGATGGTTTAGTTCCTATGCGATTTGATCCTTCATTTCGCAAAGTCCTCGGTGAGTAAGGCGATGGCTTGAAATGACCCATGATCTGACAAGGACTTTATAGCACATTTCGTTTCGAACATCCCTCGTCCAGATATCAGCCTTGTTTTTTTTATTGTGACACCAGCAACCGCAATGACACTAGGTTCCCATCAACTACGCATTGTATTCTCAGCAGTCAAGAAGGCTTTGAAAACCTATTCAGAAGCTCGAGTCCTTTTCCAATTCATCCCGGAGCAGATGATTACTGGACTCAACGAAAACCCCGCTCTCCACAACTCCGATCTCGAAATTCTATGCTGCAACACATACAATAGGATACTAGTGCCCGTCGATCGGTTTATGTCCCGAACATTCTTTGAAAATGGGGAGCGGGTCCGGAAATTTTTCGAGGAGCCAATGGTAACGTTGGCAAGGTTAGCGCCCAACAAAGTGTCCTATTCCTTCACGCCGTACGCACCACTAGATGTGGCAGACAAAGATACTTTCCTTCATATTGGTTATCAGATTAGTCCATGCGACAAGTGGATCATAGCTGCCTCTATTGACCAGCGCGGGGAGGCTCACGACTTGGGTGTCTGGCTGACCCAAACTTCTGGAGACGGTGATCCCGATGGCGATGTCTCGCAAGAAGCATACGTCGTGAACAAGGTATGGGAGTTTGCGGCCCAATTTTCAAGTAAAGCGGGTGTTGAATGGAGGATGGTTATTGCGAGGTTGGGGGTTATTCCCGAGCTAGAACTGGAAGGTACGCGAGTTTTCGTTTGTGTATCATACGTATTGACGGTGTCGTGCCTATCTGTAGCATGGAGAACGTTGCTCGACAGCAAGGTGACCCACTCACCAGACTCGCGGCCGTTGCACGTCACTCTCGTTTGTGCTGATCCCGACGCTCCGTGGGCGTTCCTCACTGCGAAGCCGATGCCCATGCCTACTCCCAAGCAACCTAGCGTTCCAGGTCGCTCATTGTCTTCATCTGTGAGCAAGAGCGCCGGGCAGGGAGTCTTCACAGACATCTCGTCATTGACTTATGCCATTTTCCCGACGACTCGATCTCCCATCTCGGTTCCCTCGTCCCCACTCGACCCCAGCCTTTCAATACCTTATATTTGCGAACCAGTATCCTCATCGCCTTCTCCCTCACCTTCACCTTCTATGGATCCCATTTCCCCTTCTCAAAGTAAATTCGGCATCCCGGAATTGTTCACCTCCCCAATCCTGCCACACGCGACAAGTGTATTGGTCCGTGTGCCGTGTTCACCATCCCCAATGGCCATCACAATGCTCCATATCCATTTGCTGGAGACCTTCCACACCCCTACTGCGTCTCACTCTTCTGCATCTCGGGACGAGAGTCAGTTGCACTCCGACCTGACTCGAAATTATTATGAGCTCTCTGTCCTTTCTCGCTCTCGCTGGGGTTTAAATACGAATCCGATCCTTCCTTTCCATCTTGGAGCCGTGGAGGCTATGCGTGTTGCACTGGATAGGGATAGGGTGGCAAGCTCTATGGAACTCTGAACGTCATATCTCATCTATACTTAATCATCTATTCCAGTCGTTGGTGTGTGGTTTCATACACTCGGGGCGATTCATTCCTCCACAGCGATGCAGGTAATAACTGCTTATTTGCCAATCATTTCATACCCAACTAGAGCCCCTGACATTCTTTCAACTTGGTGTATTGTATCCATATCATATGTTTGCAAGTAGTGTTCCGCTGATGTTTTGTACCAGTCTCATTTGCTCTGTGATAGAATAAGAGATGATTATTTGGACTATCGACTAACATGAAAGATGCTCATTGAGTCTTCCTGGTTGTTGCACTGTAGTCCTTCGGTGCCTCAGACCTGACAGGACTCTGGATACTAGAAAGTGCCCGAATCCCGAAGAGAACGATAGGGACCAAGATCAGGAATACGGCAAGGAGTGAAACAATGAGCGCAGGCGTCAATAGCTGATATCGTTTGAGGATACCGCCGTCGGCCAATGTGGTGTTGAACGTGAGAGCGAGGGCGGGGAGCTTAGCCCGAACGTCTGGAGACTGGCGTTTGCCGAGCGACGAGGCTAGAGGTTGGCCTACATAGATAAGAAGGGCGTTCGGGATGTGGGTCGAAATCTCGTTGAGAAGGCCGGAGAGGGAAGACTCTACCCAAGTCCAGGAGGTTAGTGGATCAAACATAGCATACGGATCGACACGAACCGTGGGTTTGCATGTCCCTCTTTCTGTCCTTTCCAGTGGAGCCGAGTTCAGGTAACTCAAGGTGAACTACGTGCTTTGAATACTTGTCGGAGGGCAGCTCAAGGCCAGAGGATAGTTTCACGACTTTGGAGTTGCATTTTGTGACAAGGCCTTGGATTACTGCAGAGATGTCGTGCTCTCCTTGTGCATATGGGTATTGCTTGCTTGAAGATGAAGACGCTAAACTCTTCGAGAAATGACAAGATGACGGTAAGCTGCGTAAGTCCGACGCGTGTAGCTGGGTGGAATTAGATGAGGACTTGAGCGAGATATGATCAGGGCCGACGTACTCCAGGCTGTTCGATGATTACCACCGCGTCATGGGTGCATATAGTTCCATCGTTGAGGACGGCCTGCAACACATCGCTAGAGGATGTGATCGCTGAAGGTAAGCGGTCAATTGCGGTCGATCTAGCTCTCTAAATTAAGGACTTTCCATATGATAGCGAACAACAAAGCCTACCCTTGTGGAGACCACGCTAGGAGCGGGAACGTATTCTCAAAAGCTAAAGCAGAGGAGCTTAGAGCGACGAGGAGGAGGAGTGCACCGGCGGAACCACCCATGGTCGCAGTAGTTAGAACAGCTGAACGAACCGCACTCCGGCTCGTCCCTTTCGCAATCACATGACCCGGCAACCTTTGAGGGGTCCGCTTAAGAGTGCGTCGGACGGAGCCTCTGCTTTCGAGTCTACAACACACACACATAACGAAGTTGTTGACCTGAACCGCCATGTTCAAATCTGCTCTGCACAATTCTGCCCTCAAGGCCAATGTTCTGGCAACTATGAGAAGGACCACAACTCCCTGCAGGTCCTTTGCTTCGACACACGAACGACGCGTCGATGTTCCCCGCATAGCTTCGCTCGATAACTTCACTGAGGAGGAACAAATGCTCCGTGATGCCGGTTGGTCTCTTCCGCATCTGAAACCATAAATGACTCAATAATTTCCTCGCAAATAGTTCAGCGGTTTGCAACAGAAGTTGTTGGACCTAAAGTCCGAGAGATGGATGAGCAGGAGCGTATGGATCCTGAAATTATCCAAGGGCTGTTTGACCAAGGGGTCTGTGATCTTCTCTAAAGTCGTGGAATTGCTCACGAACCGGTTCAAGCTTATGGGGATTGAGACAAGTGCTGAATATGGCGGCGCTGAATCTTCCTTCACCTCTGCCATTATTGCAATCGAAGAACTCGCCAAAGTCGACCCATCTGTTTCGGTTATGTGCGATGTTCATAACACTCTCGTCAACACAATATTCAGGAAGTACGGAACCAAGGAGCAGCAAGCCAAGTTTTTGCCCCAATTAGCGGAATCTAAGGTTATTTCACATGCTTTCTTTTTTGTTTGCCTTTGGTCTCATTCTCCGCAGCTCGGATCTTTCTGCCTTTCAGAACCTGTATCCGGGTCAGATGCATTTGCCCTACAAACAAGAGCTGTAAAGAAGGGAGACCATTGGATCATCAATGGCTCGAAAATGTGGATCACGAACTCCTGGGAGGCCGAAATTTTCCTTATCTTCGCGAATGTAAGATGCTATGGCTTTTCATGGAAGTGACTAACAGGACCGCTATCAGGTTGACCCGGCTAAAGGTTACAAAGGAATTACCTGCTTTATAGCGACGAGGGATATGGGTATACAAATCGCCAAAAAAGAGGAGAAGCTAGGCATTCGTGCATCCTCGACTTGCTCACTGAATTTCGATGACCTCAAAGTCCCTGCTGAGAACATACTGGGTGGTGAAGGGCAAGGTTATAAGGTACACATTCAATAACGGTCCAAAAAAGTGCTGAACGTAGTCCTTAGGTTGCTATCGAGATTCTCAACGAAGGTAAGGATCAATGTGGCCTCTGCTTGCCATAAACTGACCTGTACCAGGTCGCATTGGGATTGCTGCTCAAATGTTGGGTTTGGCCCAAGGAGCTTTTGACAAAGCTGTTCCATATACTTATACACGGCAGCAATTTGGTCAACCTATCGGTACCTTCCAAGGCATGGCCTTCCAAATTGCTCAAGCTGCTATCGATCTGGAAAGTGCTCGACTCCTTACCTACAACGCGGCGCGGCGGAAGGAAGAAGGCAAGTCGTTCGCGAAGGAGGCCGCAATGGCAAAATACTGGGCAAGCGTTGTCGCACAGAAAGTGTCAGGACAAGCCATTGAGTGGGCGGGCGGTGTTGGGTTCACCAGGGAAACAGGTATCGAGAAGTATTGGCGAGACTCGAAGATTGTAAGTGACCATATGGTAAGCTGGATAGCACTGATCTGGCTGCCTTCAAGGGTGCAATCTATGAAGGGACATCAAATATCCAGTTGCAAACTATCGCGAAGTTCATTCAAAAGGAATACTCGTAGTTACTGTACCCAAGTTTGTTGCGTCATAGTTCGTGATATTTCCCCATTTAGACCGGAGCAACGGAATGATTGTGTTTTTACGGAAGACCGGAGAATTGATAAATCTTGAGCTCAACTCTTTACCATGACGAAACGCGTTCATTTTGCGCCGACGAATACTGTTTATTCACCTATCCCTGCAACTCCTTCTCCTGCGCTCTCTAATGCTTCGCTCCCGTCCACCGATTCTCCTGGTCCCTCGACACCTCCCCTCACCCAAGCGATGCCCACCTCATATCCACCAGTCGAACCCTCCGTAGATCCGGATCCCATTCCGAGCCCAATCCAAGTCCATTTCATCCTCGCATACTCCCCGAATTCCGACCCCGCAGTGGTCTACGACGTCTCCCTCCCTCCCACGTATATTACCGACCAATTCCCGGTCCACGTCCTCTCCGAACCTGCGACAAATCCACCTCTAGCATCCTTAATCATTACGAACTCACTCTTACAATGGAACATCATTGTCAATCCATTGTCCCCTCGTTCCAACGTCGTCACTGTCATGGACGTTCTGACCGCTGTTTACCACGAGCTCCGTCCATGTATCCGACTGATGGAGTACGAAGCCCTCACTGCTCGGAAGTTGGTGGATGCGGCGTATTACGCTCGTTGTGGTAGACTCGCAGACCCAGACGCGAGACGTCTTGAACAGAAGAAAGGTGTGAAACGGGTGGACACGCTGAAGGGCAAGACGAGATTTCTCGGCTTGGCTGGCACGCTCAAAGGCCCGAATATCTGGGAGTTGTTCGTCGCTTAGTCGACTTGGGGGAATGTCAAGAGGAAGAAGTAAACCATAGATCAAGGATTGTAGAAGTATATCATTATCCACTATTTTATCGACCTGTTTCCCGCTTCTACTTATTTTAGATGCCATGACACCTTTTCAATTATGATAGCGACCGTGTTAAATAGAGGCTGTACTTGGTAGTCAGAGGTTATATACTTAGTGACTACTCAGTGCACTCTCGAAAAGGAGCCTTCGAGATTTTCCAATTCGTGGTGCTTTGGAATAGAGAGCAGGCCTGACCAGAAGACCTGTCAGTAAGGTGAAGACCATAGCCAGGACTTAGCTCACATTGAAGTACCGCATTGCGCTGCAGGATTACCCATAATGATACTTTCAGAAACACCTGCAATGCTATCATTTTTTCCGTAAGCAGCAGCATCGAAGAGGTGGTCTGTGGTTTTTTCAAATGAAGCCAACATCAGAACGCTATCCTTCATTTTTGCGACGCCAAATCGGGTGATGCCCAAAACTTCGCCCTGTCGAAAGAGGATTAGAAGGCTCGATCAACGCTGTTCAACATTGCATTACCTTGTAAGTCATGACATCTCCCAATAACATGACATGTCGGGGGTCAATAATCATGTCGTGAGATTTCATCGTGTATTGAATTTCGTTGATGATCGTTTGGCGAGCTGCTTCGATACCAAGGACCTGACAAACTTCAATGACATGATTCGATGATGTCTGTTCACCAATAATTCCTGTGGGGTATGAGTAAGGAGGAAGATTTCGACCGTTCAGTAAGCATACCTTCGGTTGTCATACACTTTTGTAATCCGTAACCTTCGACAAGGAGTTCTTTGTCTCCCTTCTTGCCCTTTTTATCAGTCCTATCTTTGATATTGATGATAGCGCGTTGTATTGTGGGTACACCCTATTTGCGATATCAGCGGCCGAGACAGAAGCTGTAGAGACTACTCAGACCTTGACTACAACGTCGGGCAGTCCTCGTTTTAGTTCTCGGAGCTTATAGAACTTATCCGGGCCATCAAGGTATATCCTTAACCTGTTTTTGCGGGGAATGACGGTGATGGCCTGCGAAGAGTTTAGGTGAAGAATCTAGATAGCGGCGAAAGGCAGACCTCTTGCTTCACTTTCATCTTTTTGGCGGCTACGATCGCCCATTTTACATCGTCTAGTGTCAGTTCGAGCTAGTACCGTCAGTAAGGATCGCCTCTCGGAAAGTTGATAGTACCTGTAGCTTGGTGATGGCATCAGTGTCAAGAATTATGCCGATGTAGGTGTATTCCGGAGCCCATGCCTCTTCCAATATGCTGGCAATCTGAAACGGGATGAGTCGAGTCTGAAAGAGGTATTGGTTGTGAACCACTCACATCGCCGAGTAACGTTTTCTCTAGTCTCCCTTTCACTATCCGTGCGGAAGCTTCATTATCTGGTGTCACGAGTTTACAACTGATAATCGGAGTGCTGATAATTTTTGCGGCATTAATGATTTCTTTGATGCGAGGTACGCCGAGGGTAACATTCATTGAGGCGACACCCGCAAAGTGGAAAGTCTTCAATGTCATTTGGGTCCCAGGTTCGCCGATGGATTGTGCCCCAACAGCGCCCACAGTCGAACCTAGTCCCGTCAAACTCAATACAACTCGCGTGCCGGGATCACTCTACCTGGTTCAATTCGGGCCTTCACATATTTGACCCAGCACAAATCCAAGAAGGTGCGCAGCTGCCGCTCGGTCACTTTCGAGCGGTTGGAGACGACAGCTTTATCGGCATCTGCAATTTGTTAGGACCAGCACGAATCGATGATCAGGTGGATTACCGGAAGCGCCCATCGATAGATCTGTATCTGCATCCCATTCTACTTCTTTCTCCAACGCATCAAACATGCCGTGCACCCGACGAACGTCTGCCATTCTGGAAGCCACTGTTTCCATGATGAACTGGCGGATTGTAGTGAGATATGCATCCGCGCAGTCGTTCAAGAACCGCGGTGAGGCTAGCTCCGCCTCCATCAACTGAAGGACCTCGAAGGGCAAAAGGTCACGCCCTGTGCGGGATGCTACTGCCTGAGGGGGAAGGGAGGTAAAATTTTATGATTTTAGAAGGAAAATACAAAGTGCCCACCGAAGCGTGACTCCAAGCCCGTTGGAAGTCGAGGGGTTGGGCGTCACCTTCCAAGCAAGCAGGATCCAATCCGTCATCACCATATTGAAACTGAACAACACCACCCGTCGAATTACGGACCGATAAATCATATTGCGTGGTGAGATCCTCGAGCGCCTTCATCAATCTGCGCTGCATGTAACCCGTTTCAGCGGTCTTGACAGCAGTGTCGACGAGCCCCTCTCTCCCTGAGATTGCATGGAACAAGAATTCTGTCGCGGCGAGGCCAGAGTAGAAGCTGTTGCGCACGAAGCCTTTTGAGGGTGGTTCTTTAGATTTCTTTGGAAAATGAGGCAGCGATCGGTCCTGAAATCCATCTGGAACTCGATGTCCTGCAATAATCTGCTGTCCAACACAAGCTACCATCTGGGAGACGTTGATCACGGAACCTAGAGAATGTAAGGTTACGATAAACGCTACATAGTGGGAGAGACACCTTTAGAGCCGCAAGTCGCCATGATGAGTGGCGCGTTATGGCGGCTCAACTCTTTCATGCAGATTTGTCCTACTTGTTCACGGACCTTCGATAAAACCGAGGAGATCATGGCTTCCAGAGTTTGTTCTTGATCGCAACCGGGTTTGTTCTCGAGTTTTCCCTTCTTTTCCAGAGCAATAAGGTCAAGGCAGTCAGCATAAGCTTGCTCGACGAGTGCATCCTTCTTAAGAGAAAGCTCGGGACCGGGAATGACATCGTTGATGCCCAACGAGAAGCCGTAATTAGCTGGGGGTGGTTAGTGGAGGAAACAGGATAAAAGACGCTGACGAAGTCAAACTCACCAAGGTATCGAGCACACAACTTCGCTACTCGATTCATAGCTGCTGCAGCTTCGTGAGGGCCATAGTCTCGCATGATTGCACCAAAGATAGATTTCTTCTTGCCACTTCCAACAGTTGCTTTATCCATGACCCCGCACATGATTTCACTGTTCACAACCACAAGCCATCCGTCATTTGGCGACATGTCTGGAGCAAGGTACATTGATGGGGGGTAGTTTTCCGGTTTTGCCTCCTCCCATTTGTGGCATTTGGATTCAACGTTGACGAAGATCTTGGAGGCCTTGTTTGTGCGCATGAGGACATTGAAGATTTGTTTGCCTGTCCAGAGTCGTACTGGTTTCCAAATGGTGGGAGGGGGGATATCAATCTGAAGGTCCGCATCCGCGAGATAGCAGCAGATTTGCGTGAATTGCCTTCTGTCAAAGAATTGATCTTTTCGTGACAACAAAAAAGACGCAGTGATAAAGTCTTGAATCGCCGCTATCACGGGTTCGCCGTTGCGTGGAGTCACGAGGTTGTGCTTGACGCTCATGAGTTCCAGGGCTTCTGTTCGCGCCTCCTCAGTCTGGGGGATGTCTACAAGGAGAGGTGAGTGTGTGCGGCTAACAGAGCACAAAAGACGAAAAAAGACCAACGGAGGTTCATTTCGTCTCCGTCGAAATCGGCATTATACGGCCCACAGACACATTCATTCAACCTGAAGGATCTCCATGGCCGGACTTTTGCCTGGGTTGCGGGTTAAGCAAGAGCAGATGAAGGTATTTACACACACTTACGCGGTGGCACATGATGGATAACTACTATCGATCAGCAAAATATCATCCATGAATAAGTAGAACGGACCTTATGCAAACTCGGCTGGCGGTTGAAGAGGACAATATCACCATCGATAACATGTCTTTCCACGATATCTCCAACACACAACCCATCGGCAATAGCATTTCGGTTTCCAAAGCGCAAGAACTTTTTAACGTCTGCACGGGCCACAAAGTTGGCTCCTGGGTGGACGTCTGTCCCGTTACGCACAGCTTTGCGCAGCAGTTCGACGTTGTGAGGAGTGACTCGTTCTGGATATGTCAGAATCTTCGCCACACGCTCAGGGACAGCAACTTCGTCGATACGGAGGTTTGGGTCAGGAGAGATCACGGTTCGGCCGGAGAAGTCGACACGTTTCCCGGACAAATTTCCGCGAAAGCGCCCTTGCTTCCCTTTCAACCGTTGAACAAACCCTCGGATTGGCTTTTGACCAGGCTGCGATGGTACGCCAGGAAGTTCGGAGTTGACATACATAGCAACTGAGAGCTGAAGGAACTCCCATTGCTCCTACACAAACTAGTGAATAAACATCGCAGTCGTTTTAATACGAACTGGACGAACCATGAACTGCGGAGTCGGCGCACCCTTGACGAGGCCCTGCTTAATCAAGGCATTGGTAAACACAATTTCTGTGAGTTTGACAGTTAAGTCATCCTCATTAGAGGCGCCATCCTGGGCAACGGAGGGACGGATACAGACAGGAGGCACGGAAATATATTGCCAAACGAACTCTTCCGGCCTTCCGAACGTTGGGTTCAGCCCCAATAACTCGCAATCCTGCATATACGTGGTTGATCTCATGATTGCCTTGAAACAGCTGAAATACACCGACCTCATCCGATATTCTCTTGAAGAGATCCAGAACTTTTAATGGGTTCAATTCTTCATGTATCGCCTTGTTAAGGTACATTGAGAGCTCCTTCTGTCCCTCAACTGCAGTCGTGAATGTCCGCTTCCACTTCTCCAGGTCGTCCGCGGTTTTCTTAGCACGGAATTTGTCGTGGATTATTTTCAAGGCACCAGCTTTCTTCACCGCCCCGTTGATAGCGGAGCAATAGGGACAGTATACCACCTTGCGAGCAAGAGAGTTGACGGCCTTGGTCAAAGATTGGCGTTGCATATTTTCAAGATTGGGTCGCCGAAATCTTTTCAAATAAACCCGGCGATCGGGTTCGTCGAGCAGAACTCGTGCGCAGGTCTGTTGGGATGAGTACGAGAACGACGGCTGGTATCGATACGTACCTTGCATATGCATTGCAACACGCCAATTGTATGTTTAAAATAACCTATATGGAATACGGGGACGACGAGCTTGATGTAGGCATAGTGGCCAACACAATTGACCGAAGATTGACCACAAGTTTCGCAGTATGCATTTTTCTCCGTGGTGCCCTGAATCCGGTGAGTAAAGGACGCTGCGGAGAGATAGACGCGTCACGAACGAGTCTGCGATCAAGAACGCCATCCTTGACGGGCAGGCGGTCTGTGGAGGTGTAGAGGTCGCGGTGCGTTACCTCAAATTCTGATATTTTTACGGTGTCTTGGGCATTGAGAAGACTGAATTGGAGTTTTTTGATGACCTTTGGTGCTCTATGCTCGACGGTTTCCTTCATGATGAAGGTTCTGGCCGGCCAGCTCGTTCGAGTTTGCAGCGAAGACTCATGCGGGAAACTAATGGCTAGCCGGCAGATGACGCGTGCGCGTGATCACTTGCGCGTACACATCGCCATCGCCAGTCCTCCTTCACCTTTCTCCATGTCGCGAACCTCCTACGATCGGTGTGTTAGGGTTTGCACCATTTCCTTATCGTGTTCTGACCGTCTCACAGATACCTGACTGTCTTCTCCCCAGAAGGCAGGCTCTATCAAGTCGGTATGTCTTCGTTACTTTCTCTCCGCATGATGTCCCATCTCCCCTTAGAGTATGCCTTCAAGGCAATTTCGGGATCTGGACATACTGCCATCGCACTGCGGGGGAAAG
This sequence comes from Pluteus cervinus, assembly GCA_004369065.1. Classification (NCBI taxonomy): domain Eukaryota; kingdom Fungi; phylum Basidiomycota; class Agaricomycetes; order Agaricales; family Pluteaceae; genus Pluteus; species Pluteus cervinus. Next base: position 67,327 of record ML208456.1, read on the forward strand.
ACACCTCCGTCGTCATCACGCAAAAGAAAGTTCCCGTACGATCAGCATCTTGCTCTCTTTCGCCTGCTCACGCTTCTCCAGGATAAACTACTAGACGCGTCCACAATCACCCATCTCTTCAGTATAACTCCAACAATCGGTTGCGTTATGACGGGGCTGATAGGTTTGCCATCTCGTTATCTCGCCACAGCCCCAGCTGAGTCTTCAAAGCGGATGCACGGGCACAAGTTGTTCGCGCGCGTTCAGAAGCGGCTGAATTCCGCTACAAATATGGCTACGAAATTACGCCCGATGCACTAGCTCGGCGATTAGCCAACATCAACCAGGTCTACACGCAACGCGCTGCAATGCGGCCTCTTGGAATTTGTTCGTCTGTTTCATGTTCTTTTGGCTTTCACTGAAGGGTGGCCAGCAATGATCCTCATAGGAATTGACCCCGAACTCGGGCCCCAATGTTTTCGATTGGATCCAGCAGGCTACTTCGTTGGGTTTCACGCGACGGCATCGGGTCAAAAACAACAAGAAGCAATGAATCACCTCGAGAAAAAGTGGAAGAAGTTGGATGATGGCAAGGGCGCTGAAGATGCTGCCGCCGCGGGGAAGACACTTAGCAAAGCAGAAGTAATTGAGGTGATATTTCTAAGCCCAACGTCATTACTTCCGCTCAATCTACTCTAGATGGCAATTGAGGCCATGTCTGTTGTCCATGCAACGGACTATAAGCCCGGAGAGATTGAAATTGGTATAGTATCCACAGCTGATGACGAAAGCGAGAAAACAAGAGGTCTATGGCGTGTCTTGGGCGAGGAAGAGATCGAGCAGTACTTATTAGCGTATGCAGAAAAGGATTGAATGGTCGAGGTTAAGTAGCGTTGAGAAGACTACCAGGCTGTTGCACCGCCGCTCTAGACGAGACTGTTAGTCATGGGGGAAGGTTCAGTAGGAAGGACAACGCACAAGAATTGCTTTAATTTCCGCCTCGCTGATGTCTCTCGACTGCCAAAGACGGCGTGGGGCTTGCCAATACTCAGAGTAAGATGCAACATTTCCCCCTACACTGCTCTCGGTTTCGGTTCGTTTCGAAATTATTGCTGAGAACTGCTCTCTCATTTCCAATGGAGCGGCGGGATGTGGCCCAGGGCGCAAGGCTAGGAGAAATCAACATAACTCGGAGTCCAAAACGAGAAACACCCACCCAATGGGGGTCCATGCTTTCCAAGGAACTTGATTAAAGGTTGGTGCGCGCGGGCACGGCAGACGAGGGTGAAATACATCGGTGACGTTGCTTCCCCCACCAGCGCACCGTGCTAAAACGTCTTGTCACAGCATTTGTCAGCTATTTGATCTTCGCTCTTGCCCTCACCCCGCCGCCTTCATCATCGTTCGCTATATGGCTCGTACTGCAACGCGTACAGGACCGGCGACATCAGCACCGGGAGACGGATCTCGAACTATCACATTGACGCCAGCGCAGGCTCACGAGGATCATCAAGGAGGTTCAGGGAATGAGGAATCGAGCACCGCGGTCGTCGGAGTTCTAAAGTTACGAGGGAAAAAGGGAGCCCCTCGAGTTGCTTGGGATGAAGGTGTTGTGGATAACGAGGGCTGTGGAAAGAAGAAGTCGAAAAGTATGCTCTTCATTCACACTCGAACGTGATGGCTACTTGATCATCTTGAACAGTATGTTGCATCTATCACAAACCAAGGCAGTTTGATGAATCATCTTCGGAGTCAGACTCAGACTCGGATTCTGATTCTTCTGATTCGGATGCAAAGAGTGGCAAAAATGACCCACACTCCCAGCCTCAACGAGAAGCAAGCTCTGGTCATTGTCACCACAATCATGGCCATGACACAAATGCATATGAAAGAGAAGGAAAGGGCAAACATAAAGCAAGTAAGTTGTGCTAGTTTTGTGCTGATTTCAACCAACCCACACACTTTCAGATTAGTTAACTTTTGTAACGATGCCTCGTTATGACCTTATCACTCTCGTCGTCACAGTCACACATTAGATATCTCTTGTACTTGTACCTCTACGTTCTCGTTGTACCCAGAACAGAGCATGGTCTAGTTTACTTTGTGTGACCATGCGCCTTCAGTGAAGTCTGCTAGCTGGCAGCCTTACAACTTTGTGTGGTTATTCCTTGATATCTTGCACACCATGTTTCACAGAAGACCATCATTTGTACAATTAATTATGAATGTAATGTATAGATGGTGTTTTGGCTTCATATGTGAGAGTTTGATTAAAGTGGACCATGGTGCTCTGCTAGTGTAAATTCATTATTGCTGCACTTTTCAATAACCAACAATGTGGCAGTATCTGCTCTACACTGAGACACCACA
>ML208457.1:0-13736 GCA_004369065.1 Pluteus cervinus
ATGTCCTCAATGTTAACCAATGCATCTAAGGGGTAGGATCTGTTGATGACGCGGAGCAACGGGGAATTCACTGGCAAGTGGTGGAGTATTTCCCATGCACCAGCTTTGAGCGCTTCAGTACTGAGTACTGAGCGCCTCAAGTCCAAAGTAGTAATTCGTAATCCTCTTACACATTCCAGGAGTCAATTGTATCGAGTAACAGAACGTATATAAATACATGTTGCATTGGTACATATCAGTCGTTTCATTTCGAGTTCGTAGCAGATTTCTTGTCGTGCGCAATCTGGCTGGTATCAGGGTATAACTAAGAAGTCGTGTATCAGCTTCGTCAAGTAGGGTGGACGACGGTGACGGGGCTCACCTTTCCTGGATTGAATAAACCTAGAGGATCAATCGCGTGTTTAATAGTTTTCATTAATTCTACCGTTCCAAGCCCAAGTTCTTCAACGAGGTATTCTTTCTTTCCGATACCAACTCCGTGTTCACCCGTACCTGTATCGAGATGGGCGCGTTAGAAAAAGGTGAGGTGATTAATGAATACGAGAACTTACAAGTTCCGTCGAGCGCAATGGCCCTCTCTACCATTCGGTGTACAGCGTCCTTGACGAGCTTCAGCTCCTCATCGGTCTTGAACAGGATTAGAGCATGGAAATTTCCATCTCCTACATGTCCGACGATCGTTGAGACCAAACCCAGCTTGGAAAGGTCTTCCTTCGTTGAGTACACAAGCTGCGGAAGCGCTGATACCGGAACACTGGATTAAAGGTTCGTCAACACCCCCGACAACAGTTATGCCAGGCATGTCACAAACCAAACATCGGTAGGCCACCCTCTGGCGCCAGGAACTAACGCCATCCCAGCCCAGTGTGCATTCTTTCTATCACTCCAAAGTTCGTCTGCCTCCTTATCGTTTCTAGCCAATTCGAACATTGTGGCCCCATGTTTCTTAACAATTTTCTGCGTAATGGCGGCCGTTTCTTTCAGCGATGCAGGTGTGGGTCCTTGAAACTTGAAGAAGAGACTATCGCGAACAGGCCAAATGCGATGTGAAGATGAAGGAGGGGCGGAGGACCGGTAATTATTCACGGCGGAGATGAATACCGAGTCCACTAGTTCAACACATTCTACGAACGTAGGTCGGATATTAGACTTTAATGAAAGGGATTTAAAAGACAAAGACGTACGGATACCGACGCCCTGATTCATGACCTCTATTACAGCTTCAGTCGCAGTTTTGACATCAGGAAATTGGGCGACGGCTACTGTAGTCGGAAGGACTGGTGCGAGCCTGATAGTCACTACGCCTCCATGAGAAAAAATGCTCGCCAAGACAGGACCTCCATTCCGTACCTTCGGTAACGATGCCTAGCGTACCCTCGGCACCGATAAACAACTTGGTTGTATCAAAACCGGCAGACGACTTTCGGGATCGACGCCTGGTTTTGATGACTTCCCCTGATGGAAGCACGACAGTCTGGTGATACAAACGTGCGAATAGCACGACGTCGTTTAGTATTCTGTGGAGAAATATTGTCAAAAATAAGGCAAATCCACTCACCGCGTTGAGAAACCATTCACTCTTGGCAGTTCCATAGCGTACTGCGTTGGCTGTGGAAATCATCCGAATTAAATTGATAGTAAAAATAAATAGAGAAGCCGCACGTACTTCCAGAACAGCCCGTACTCAACATCCCACCAATGGTAGCACCCGGAGCTGGGTCAATCTAATAATATTGCATTGACTTATGGAGTTGCTTCCCCACACAATCCAACGACGTACCGGAAAGAAGAGCGGAATACCTGTCTCATGATGTCAGTGGAAGACGAAGACGAGAATCATGAAGTATTTCTGACCCTTTTCCCTCAGGGTTTCGTTGATATCAACCCACCGAGTGCCAGGTTGACAGACGAGGTCCGAATCAGCCTCTGGTGGAGGTAAATTTAGTCAAAAGATCCCAGCTGCGGAAATGGATGCGTACCATGAATTTCCAAAATCCGATCCATTCTGGACAAGTCGACACATATCCCTCCCGTAGCGTGCTACCCTACGAGTTAGCACAGAGTACGATCCAAAAACACGTTCACATACACCATTCACTTGCCCTTCTAAACTTGTTGCACCAGAATACGGTATGAGCGGCATTCGATATTTTGTCGCAACCTTGACGATTTTGACAACATCTTCGGTTGATTCAGGATACACAATCACTGAATGTAGAATCGCTATTGAATGTAATAGTGAGGGCGACTGAAAACACGGAAGATGGGACACGTACCATCGTGATGAGCCTGATCAGTCATGCCATGCGCCTCGAGTTCATCAGCATCAGTCGAAACGACCCCCTCATTGAATGTCTTCCGCAACTCCTCGACAGCCCTTGAAAAATCTTGCAATGACCCATACGTTGGCTCCCGGCCCACCCCGAGCGCGTTCCCATCGACACCTTGCAGAAAACCGAGTTTGTCGTGCAGGAAGTAACCTGCCAACCCGCTTGCGATTGACGTGGCCAAGATGAGCGCTGTCTTGGTTCGGGGACGATCACCTGACGGACCAGGGTTTGAGGTTGAAGAGGATTGGGAAGGTGATTGAATTTGTTGAGAGGTTTGGATATGGATCGAGGCCGCTCTATCTCCACGTCTGGGGTTGGGTTTGTTCCTTGGGATCCAAGTCACTGCATTAGGTCTTGATAACGGGCTGTGAGAGAAAGGGTTGGCTGGACAGAAATGCGAAGCCACTGTCCTGACGGCTGTATGGGGTATCCTCGAAGCAGTCATTAAGTGTGAACCGAAGTTGAACAGGAACAATGGGGGAAAGAAAGTTTGACGAAGTCAAGACGCATCCCTCGCTTATGAACGAGCCTCGTGTAGCACGACGTGATGTCTTTTTGGTTCCGGTGCAGACTTATTTTGTCAGTGTGAGAGTTCTGTGCACGGCTCTGCCCGCAACAGGCGGAGGACTGAATATGCGGGAGGAAGGACTGGATAATCAAAAATCCCTGAGATGGTGGAGTTAGGATTATTAATTTCCGTAACGTACTTCTATTGGTTGTTACCACCGACGAGGAGAGCAGCTGTGCTCGCGGTCGGAGACGATGACGAGAATGTTTGTGACCGTGACCATGCGTGACTGTGAACCATATCTTATCTTATCTAGTCCACAAAAGGCCACAAAGCAAATCCAACAGCAAATCGATAAGCTACTAGCTGTTCTCAGCGAAAATGTTTAATTTTTGCCCTCACATCCTTCGCTTGGGGGTTAATCCGCATATAAAGCCAAACGAACACCGCGGCTGGGTCGCTTTGTTCGAATTTGCCTCTGAGCAGCAGCACAAATCCTTGGCCAAATCGCTGATTGGCTTGCTGGAGTTTGGGCGAGAGGGAAATGCCAAACAAAATACACGTGGTCGACCCTCCACCCGACGTTCGGACTCGTCTCTCGAGCGCTCTTCAAAGTTCAGACCCTCATGGTCCTGACGGAGTTCACGGCCTCCATCTGCATGGTTTGGACACGCACGTCATTGGAATCACTTTCTCGTGTCTGGTAAGTGAATTTTTACGATATTGTAAGAGCAACATGACCACTTATTTCTACCTGACAAGTGTTATCACGTCCAACACATGGTATTATGCAAAGTGCGGTGAGAGTTATGAAGCAATCCAGATGGACATGATGCCTCTAGGTGGGAATCAATGAAACTAATTCTGAGCATTCACCAATCAATTTAAAAATACACCATTAACTCCGTGGTGTAGATGAAAAGTAGGGACACGTGGAAGATCCTCCTTCTGGTGGACGTCCGTAGCTGTAGGACGCCGGTGACGCGGTGAAGAGGGTCGTGCCCGGCGAGGAGCATGTTGACAGCGGCGAACACGCTTTGTGAAAGTCCTAGAGCACAAGACACTTCAATGCGGCGTCGCGCATCATAGCTGCGGTTCCGGTGAGTAATGAAAATACCTCCTTGAGAATCACAGCGCTGGCCCCACACTCCCAGGTATCTATATGGCTGTAGTTTTGTAAGTATCCCATAACCAACTGTCATGGCATGGGAAGCCGTTCTGGAAGGGGGTCACTCACCTGACGGGTGTTCGTGCCCGTGTCCTTGACTTGTACAGATGGAGTTTTACCTCTGGGCGACTAACCGTGGAATAGATCCCGGCGGGTTGTACACAACCTGTACCAGCTCTAGAATGGTCGTGAACATTGCATTAAACGTTGGTATGTGCCATTAGTGCGCTTTAGGGTCGTTCACGTTTTATCTGGTCATAACGTTGCCGTACAACACCCTTCTTAGACCCGATTTTTTTCCAAGCTGGTGGACGCCGCAGGGTTCCTAGCGAAGGAGATAGGACGTCGTCAGTATGGGGAAGGCACGCTAAACCCTTTCCGATGGTTTGCACGACGAATCTGAAGGAACAACCCGGAATCTGGATGACTGCATCGAGGTGAGCATTTTTGCACATTCTGCTTCCATAGGGCGATCGAATTACGGCCGAATTGAATAGCTGCTATGTCATGAAAGGATGATCACGAAGGCAGAACCTTACCTTATGGACGGTCTGGTTCTGCGTCTTTCAGCCCGTCGAAGCATTCTCTCGTTGAGCGCTTAGGCTTTCGTCCAGCGCCAACCTGACTAGGGCTGACCCTTCCAATTTTTAATTCACCGTAGTATGCCGAGAGACGCTCAGCCTGGCGTTCCGACCAGACAGGTGGGGCACGCTGCTCACACCCGGAACATGGTGAGTCAAGTCAAACAAAAGGAACTGGATCTCACCGTTCTCACGTAACCAGGAGAGCAACGATAGCTTCCAAAACCAGCTGAACCTTCGCCTCTCGCATTGTCAAGTCTATCGGACGCTAAATTACGCGGAGAATGAATGTCCAAGGGTTTGTGATGACTTAGCGAGTTTTACGACGGCAATGACGAAATGACGACAGAACCTGCTCCATGTCCACACTGTGAGCCCACAGCAGTGGTTCTTCCCCTTGCTTGGAAACGTCGCCGAGCCATTTCTGCGCTCTGGGCGGGTGCTTGGTGTTCGAGGATGTTCCTTGATATCCTTACGTATGCACCCACAGCATTTTGAATCGTTCAAATTCATACTTGGACGACGGATTCGGCTCAATGCAACCCTGTCGACTAGAGGAAAGTTTGGGTTAGCGAAACCGCGCAACTTACCGACCACAAAGCGGGTAATATCCATACGATGGCTATTGCCTCCGAACCCAAATGCGGTATGTCTTGTCGCTCGGTGTCTTACCTCAACGATTCGACTTGATGGATTCGCTCTGTCTGCAGACTTGCATGAAGGCTTTGTTTGTTTTTACGTCTTTCAAGCACTTAGATGGATGCATACCAGGTGTCTTGATCACGATGGCTGGGCTTCTGAGGGGCATACACGCCACCGACGTTAGATTTTGCCTGATTGACAGGCGCGGCGAACCGACCCTGATAAGGTAACTTTTGGTGTCAAGACGTTCAGGTGAGGTCCCCATTCGAAAACGAGCAAACAAATACAGGAAGGTCGCTCTATCTAATTTATTGCAGACGAGGTTGTCCCTGAGGGACGGTTTATCGGATTTCTCCCATGGTTGACAAGTCATAAGAATGAGATCTAGTCCTCCATCCTATTTCTCGCTCTCAATTTCCATTCTTTTTCAAGCGTTCCGTCATCTTGGGAAGGAGGAAGCGAATACGCGTCTACGGCATCCTCACTTGCTCCAGAACAGAGAAAATTTCGTTATACTACAAACATACATACCGACGGCACAGGGAAACACAATTTCATTCAAATACCCGCCACGTCGTCTCCCCACTCCTCCTATTCCTCCTCTCAAAAGCATGACTTCTCCTGACGTTCAGTCTCCTCTACACCCTGTCTCCCGAGTCCAATCCGCCGATGAATCGACACCATCCCCCAGTATCCTCAACTCGCCCATCGACATCGAGACAATTCACACCACGGGTACATTGGCACCACTACCCCCTTCAGAAAAGCCTTCGCCGTTGTCAATCGAAGAAGATTCAGAGCCTCCAGATGGTGGTCTCGATGCGTGGCTCACAGTCCTCGGTGCCGCCTTGGTATCATTCAGTACATTCGGGTGCGTTATCACAATCACCAATCTACCCGGCGGCCTTCTGATTCTCTCGTCCCTGAACCTTCCCCTTCCCCCTTCTCGATGGTCACAACCGTCTATTGACATGATCCGAAAACCCTTCATTCGTTCCTCTAGCATTGTTAACGCCTTCGGTGCCTTCAACGATTTCTACAAGCAAATATGGCTATCCAACTACTCGGCCACCTTAGTGTCGATGATCGGTGCTATTCAGGTGTTCATTTTGTATATTTGTGCGTACTATCTCCTTGTGGTGCCTACCCCCTGGCGTTTACTCCTTCATTTCCGATTTCTCCATATGTTCTTATGTTGCCGTTCTGATAATCTGTTATGGCAGTCGCTGGCCTCTCCGGCTCGATCTTCGACTCCATTGGTCCACGCTACATGATCCCAGGAAGCGGTCTTATCACGAGTGTGGCCCTTCTTATGTTGTCATTCACGAAACCCCAGCAGATATGGCAACAATACCTCACTCAGGCTATTCTTTTCAACCTAGGCGCAACGATTGGGTGAGTCCTTCCTTTGCTTCGGTAATGGCATCCTTTTAACTCTACGATTGTAGATTCTTCCCCTCAGTCGCGGTTATTGCTCACTGGTTCAAAAAGAAGGTTGCATGGGCTCTGGGGATCTTGGTTGCGGGTGCGAGTGTGGGAGGAATCGTATTTCCGCTCCTCCTTCATCGCCTGATTCCAAAAATCGGGTTTGGTCAGTCCCTATGTGTTATCTCGGATTCTTTATCTAATCCTGTCCCCTCCAACTCTGTTCCTCCATTTTGAACGTGGCTTTGCCGAAATAGGGTGGACAATCCGCATCATCGCACTGATTGTCTTCTGCTCTTTCGCAATCGCAACGTTAACCATCAAGTCACGACGCCCGACGAAGCCCATACCGCCCTTGAACAAATTGCTTGACTTCGGTGCCTTTCGCGATCCTTGCTACACCGCGTTAGCCCTAGGGTGCTGGTTCTCCATTTTCTCGTTATTCAATCCCTATTTCTATGTGGGCCAATACAGCGCCGTGTCTGACGAGGGTTCGAACCTCCGTTCTTATTTCCTCACAATCATGTGTACCTCCTCGATCATCGGTCGCGTTTTGCCAGGGTTCTTCGCGGATGTCGTTGGAAGGTGAGTTCGACGCTAAGACTTTACCGTTCTGTTCTTTTGTCTTGCTACACGTTCATCACCCTTACAACGGTTCTCCCTCCTCCTCGTCAATTCGGTCGAACTCTTTTTTCCTCCCGTTCCCAGCCAATGTCCACCCCTGATCACATCTATCTATTTCTAACTTCCTCCGTAATTTCCGTGATGCTGATTGTGATTAGGTATAACGTCATTTGTATCACCACCCTTCTCTCATCCGTCTCGATCCTCGCTCTGTGGTACACTTCATCGGCCGGGCCAAGTCTTGCTGTATTCTCAGCACTCTACGGCTTCGCATCAGGTCCATTCTTCACCCTCATGCCAGTAAGTTGCAATTCTTCAGTCCAAGTCCCCCGACCTACCCTTCTTGCTGTCACGATTCCGTATTGTCGTATCAGGCTAACCAAATTTGCACCCCCCTTTCCGTACAACTTCCCTTGCGTGTGTACTCCCTTGCCATTCCATCTCGCCCTGTCGCTCCCTTCTATAGGCATGCGTCTCCCAGATTTCGCCTATTGAAAAAGTCGGGTCTCGAATCGGCATGGTGTTCGCGTTCATGTCATTCGGCGCCCTGACAGGTACTCCTTTGGGTGGTATCTTCATCTACCACCAAACCGCTGACAACTTCCACCGCCTCGTTCTCTTCTCGGTAAGTCTCCGATCCTTCCCTTCCCTTTGAGATTTCCCTGCTGTACTCCATGGAGTCGCGCCGACGCTTTTGATTTCCTTCTTGGTAAAATCCTCTTGTGACTGTCATAACTGATCGTCGTGTTGACAGGGTATCATGGGCCTTGTGGGTTCAATGTTCCTATTTATTTCACGTCTTCTTCGCAACCGCAATATCTTCGCTGTTGTATGACACCAAACAAAAATTATCCCGGAGGATAAGCGCCACGATGAAGATAACACAAGATCACCGGATTTGAACCTCACGGTACTCCAACAGCTGTCAGAAGTGGCTTTCATTTCGGCATCTTTCCTTTCATCGTCGGCGCAAGGAGTTCTCTCCCCCCATTTCAACAATTATATTAGTGCCACATTGCGGACTCGATGCCGTCAATTGACCAGCCAGAAATGATCGCAGCAACCTTTAATTCGGAAACATCCTTTCAACCTGACCAACCAATTCAATTAGACGAGGAAGGAAATTCCAAAGTTTTCTTCTCTTCCTCACAACTTTCGAGCCTATTTATTCCACATTGTATAGTACCTTGTTGTAACACTTGGGGTTTTGAATTGAAGTGAGCATATCATCGATCAGATTTTAGATTAAGAAATTTAAGAAAATAAACGGTGAAGAAGGCACGAAGTAGGGAGGATAGAATAAGTTACTGATATCGAACGATGGTGTAGCCCTTGGCAGGGGGTTATAACGGCTTTGGAGTCCGATTGTTGAGGGAATGGGAATGGCTAGACGACGGCACCCTATTGAAATGAACACCACGCAGCGTCAGGGACAAGTACAACGAGGAAAGCGTATTAATAACAGCACGTTGGGTGCGGCGCCAGGATCGTGATATCGATGGAAAAGAAGCATGGGATTCCCGTCAGCGTTCTATTCCAAACGTACAGAAAACGAAAAAAGAACAGATATGAATAAAAATACTCACCCCATTGACTCGGATCGATTGACCGTTCACCCATTGTGCAGCAGGACTGGCAAGGAATGCGACGATGGGCGCGATGTCTTCAGGTGTGGTGAGGCGGTTTAAGGGGGCTTGTTTCGTTATGGCGTCTAGTGGTTGGTAACCTGATTTGCCAAGGTCTCCAGTATTTGTACTGCCACGCGAACTATCGATGGGTCCTGGGCAGATTGAGTTGACCGTCACGCCTCGGGAACCGAGGTCCTTCGCTAACGCTCGCGATATTTGTTCGATAGCCCCCTTGGACGCAATGTACGAAAGGGCATTAGGCGGAACGCCTAGTCATCAAAGAACAATCAAAAAAGGTTTGTGAGGGGCCGTTGAAAGCCACGAAAAGCAGCACGAGAAAGCGTACCTGACATTGTTGTCAAACTGGAGGAAATGAAGATTATCCTTCCACCGACTGTGAATCCAGAGTGTCAGATCGGGACGAAGGCCGAAGACGGGACATCGACGATAACGGAGGGGTGATGACTTACAAGGTGGTAAAAACGTACTTGCGGCTTTGGCCAAGAACAAAGGGGCCTTGACGTTCATCGCCATTTGGGAGTCCCAGAATTCTTCATCGATTTCAGAAAGAGACCTTGTGACAGAAGAACCCGCGTTCAGGACCAGAATATCAATCCTTCCAAACACCCTGAGCGTTTCGTTCAGTAAGACTCGACCACCCTCGACAGTTGAAGCGTCTGCCGCAACGGCCAAAACTCTGCCCTTGTTCAGCGCCCTGATACTATTGACAACTTCGTCAGCGGATTTGGAATCCCGGACGTAGTTCACAACGATGTCGGCCCCTTGTTCAGCCAAGCATCGTGCGAGAATAGCCCCAAGCGATTTGGAAGATCCGGTGACGACAGCAACTTTGCCTAATGCGACAACCTTCAGTTTCGATTTGTGATCAATAAGCAGTCATAGAAGTTACCTTCGAGGGACGTTGTTGGAACCAAAGACCCATTCGCCGCGTTAAGGGAGGCCTTTCGAGAGGAACGACGCCCAGGACGAAGTCTTTTCATAACGCTGGCAACTACACCCTTGGATTTGGCGGGTTTCTCCTTCTCCGATTGAGACATGAGTTAAGACGATAGATCGAGTAAAATAGGGAAGTGGGCCTGCGGTTTTTAGAATCTGGTTGAGGCTCGTTCGCAAAGACGCGGAAAAGGAGGTGGAAAGCAACATTTTATGGACTCGGTGATTCGCAACAGCATGCACGTGTAGCAGGTGTGGTGTCCTCGTTCATTCATTGAACGCGGTATCCACGTTGAATGTACGAGTTGTGCACTGCATGAGATATCGAGTCTATGATCCAAACGTAAACAGATATTGATAAGTAGCACGAACAAGTAGATATTCCTGTACAGGTTCTCCAGGTGCCCGGACCATCAGGCTATCGTCGGGTAAAGCGGTGCATTCGCCTGAGTCTCATGAGGAATGATGAAGCTCACAAATATTACAGCACGAAGCCTCGAAGAACGGATATTCACGCGCATCAAAACGGGATATCGGTGACGCGGTGACGCATGCACATGGTCGAAACGAAGAATGGTTTGTTTACTCAGCAAACAAAGCGCCTCCTCCAGCCTGCCATCTTAAAAACTCTACCTCTATGACGGATATTCTCAAGAAGTGGTTCCGTGTGCACGATCTAGCCGGTATTTGTATGTTCAGATGGCACTGGGTCAGACCTGAGATCGAGACCCGGCTCCAGGCAAGGAGAAGCGTATCAAGATCAATCCACCCATCGCGTCGCGAATGGCACCAGCAAGTAACTTCGAGGGATATGCAAGTATTTTTAACAAATAAATTCCTTTGTGCAGCGTACGGTATACGACGTGGACATACGAGTGGAATACAAGTGGACTAATATATGATCAAACCCAGTGCCAACCTGTTCGTCTCGGACCCAAAATCAGAATTGGTCTTTCCCAGGTCTGCGTACAGAGATGGGCAAATGTGGGTGGGTAAGGGAGACGAGAGTCGATGGAATCACATTCGGTACAGACTCCCGAGTGGTAATGTGTTCAATAAATAGCGCAGACCTCATATTCAACCTGGGCGATATCTAGAACGAACTAAGCGAGAGTTTCTTTGCCACCGAGACACGCCCAATATTCAATGTTCAAAACGAGCCGTCCATGAGACGAATTGTGCGTAGTTAGCGCCTCCTCTGTCAATAAGATACCGTCAGTTGCCTGACCCGTCGCGTCGTCAGAGGTTGGATCAACCGCGAAAGCATTAGCAGCTCTAACAGTGTTTGTATCTGCCCGACGTCAATTTCCCAGAACGAAAACCCCACGTCGGACGCACCTGAGCCGAAGTCAGCCACTACAGACTCTTGTTCAAGAATCTCCAAATCGAATCGCTTCTGCTCGTCCCCGCTGCCATCGTCCCCTTCAACCTCATCATCAAGGCGGTCACTAAATTCATCGGGCTCATCCTCGCCTTCTGAAGCGATCCCGTCTCTCATCAGTTTAAGCCTCATGTCAGCGGCAAGGGTGATTGCTTCTTCCTCTTTCAAGCTCGCCTTTTTGACCAGGTTCTGCAATTCGACGATCATGGCTTCTGCTTCCCGACCTCTCCTCTGGGCCAATTTTCTTTGTTTCCTCTGGGCCTCGTGACGTTCTCGTGATAATTTGAGTTCAATGCGTGTTTGATGTCTTTTGGCCTTGTCGAACGGGTGGTTATAGTTGGGCTAAGGTGATATTTTTCAGGTCGATACACTATATCGATGGGAATTGTATAATCGAGGGAATATGACTCACCCTCAGGCTCTCACCGTGTGCGACTCGCTCATGTGCATCGGAATCTACTTGCATCGAGATGTCAGCGAACCCAGAATTGGTGTTCTCATTCATGAATTGAACGTGAAGTTGGTGAGATTGGGACGAAGGTGCAGGGGACTGCATGATGGTTTGGGGCTGTGGGCACTAGAGAGATGGCGAGATAAAAGATCAAAGCGAATGGGCTCGTCGAGAGAGGACTTACGTACTTTGCTCAATTTCCTCCGATTTTACGTCGATGGAAGAATGTGCCACGGAGTCCCCTTGAAAGAGCCGTGATAGTGGGTCAAGAACGTATGAGATGGGCAGGGTCCACTAGGGCATTGAATTCGATTGTGAAGAAAGACGAATATTTCACCAGCGCCAAAGGAACCTAGTACTTTATTTAGTGATGTGCCGGCCCGGCCTGAGCCTCAGGCCGTGGAATTATCCTACTTCAATCCTGGCTCTATCTTGGGCGCAGATCTTGCATAAACAGTTTGTTAGGACTCCTCTACCACCATTAATTCAATGAAGTAGCCATTCAGCCAGTATTCAAGGCGCTTAGGAGACGGCCTGAGCCCCAGGCCGGATCACTAACTTTATTCCTCTTTCAAGCTCGCCCTTTTGACCAGGTTCTTCAATTCGACAATCATGGTTTCCGCCTCCAGAACCATATCATACATACCCCGAAAGGAAGTACTGATGAGAGGCAATAAAAATCCAATTTGGACTATTCTCATCTAAACCATCTCGACCTCGCTTCAACTAAAATCCCAATTATTATCATCTGCACCATCGTAGTTACCCTCAAAGCCCCCAGAACCGTGACTATCATGCACACTTTCTTCATCAGGGATACTCCATGTCTTGTCGCCAGTCCACCCATCCCACACGACATGATCCACAACCTCCTGCAGCGCCTCCACGGTATCATCCTCCACGTTCAGACATTTAGTCATTCCGATAATGCCCATTACCTTCTCAGCAGCCTTTCGAGCCCTGAATGCAGAAACCAGATCTTCAACAATCTGCTCTGTGAAAACCATATCGTGCATTTGAATAACCTCGAGAGAAGGAAAAATCGGCTCCCAATGAGCCGCCTGTGACTTCTGCTTGCCTTTGCCCTTTCCTTTCTTCTTCTTTTTCCCTCCTGCTCC
Source organism: Pluteus cervinus (assembly GCA_004369065.1). Classification (NCBI taxonomy): domain Eukaryota; kingdom Fungi; phylum Basidiomycota; class Agaricomycetes; order Agaricales; family Pluteaceae; genus Pluteus; species Pluteus cervinus. The sequence goes on from ML208457.1 coordinate 12,811, forward strand.
GGCCTGATTTTGAGGGTTCTTTCTGGGCCCAGTTGGACAGTTCACTTGGAAGTCGTCAATGATCGAAGAGAGGAGCTCGATCGCACAATGCCCGGTGATAGCGCAATCTCCCGTGGTTACAATGCGTTTGAGCTTGGGGAGGGTACCAAATATCTTCGTCCAAACCCCAATATCGAACTTGCAATTTGTGGTGATAGACCGAAGGGATGATAAAGAGAAGAACGAGAAGAAAGAGGCGATGTCTGGAGTGTCAGGCAAATCGAGGTTGCCCGACCAACGCGAAGCAAGCTCAAATTTTACGAGATCGGCTACATGTCCATGTCCTTGTTCGTCACACTCCGTGTTAAGCGAGAGGGTTAAGACGGACCATGAACATTGCAAGTTAATGCTACAGAGAATGGCATTTGATGATTGCTGACGAGCAGTTTTATGAACATCGAGGAAGTCGGAGAGTGCAGGGATTGCCTCTTCATCCAGGGTGTACGAAATAAAGTGTAGAACCGAAGTCGCAGGGAAGGAAAGGTGGGAGAGGAAGTCGAGGTCGTGGGGGAAGAATTGTCCGCTTATCTGAAGAGATTTCAGTGACGATAGAACAACTGCGCCAATTTGAGGAGGGGCTGGACCGGCACCGTACTCCAGTAGGTAGGAGAGTCCCAGCGAAGTTAGAAGTGGGATTTTACGAAGAGTGGTAAGAATATCCGTGGCCGACAATTTCCGAGGAATATTGCAGAGTTCCAGGACTGTCAAGTCCCTAAAAATGGATGAGTTGATATCAACAGAACATCCCACAACTTCCAGATTTCGAAGACGAGGTGTCGACCCTGCAAACATGGCATCTGACACCATCCAAATCCACCCTTCAACGGGGATGGTCGCATTTGAAATGCAGATGCGAAGTGATTCCAAGAGAGGAGCCGGGAATGATA
>ML208457.1:24703-35082 GCA_004369065.1 Pluteus cervinus
ATTCCGGGTTTGGAGAGGGCAGCGACTGAGGTGCTCAAGATGGTGGGGAGGTGTATGGGTATTTCCTCCGTATGTTGGTCAAGCTCCTCTTATATACCCAACCTCCGGGGAACATTCAACAACTCAACAGGGATCATTTTGAGGGATTTGCGCGTCTGAATGGCATAATCTGCTCACACTGATTTGCAGAGCTCACGCGCGTCAAAGCTTGTCCTACTGATATGATATTCACCACCCATGTCCAGAGTAACATTTGAGGGTCAGGTTCGTCTAGCTCTCCTTGAATCTTCGCCTTCTTACAGTTGCAATAGAAGTTCAAAAGGACCGTAGTAATGCCGCACGCGTTTGACACATACGTCAATCTCACCCAAACTTGGCGTGGTCAATCTCTGAGAAGATTCTTCCAACGGTGATCTTATCGTTGCGGCAGGATTGCTAAGAGCGATCAACGTAAACATCCCACGAGACCTGTTGTAAATGGGCTGCGTAAGTTGATCTCTTTCGGTCATTGCCCTCGATCACTGATAGCCTTCGTCGATATCATCCATCATCCATCTCTCTCTCAGTGAACGCAGACGTTCTCTTCGCTATGCGTCTAACTGAAATCGAGTTGATGCTTAACCGAGAGATCGATATCGATGTGGAAAAGGCGCTGGCTCCTCGCATGGAAGAAGTCGACACAAATGATTGGTTGTACCAGATCGTACGCAGTACCTCCTGCGAAACAAAGAAACTAACCTAAAAAACCTACCCATTTTCTTCAGTTCCAAAAACCGCTCTCCCAACTTAACAAACGCGAAAGCCGTATCAAAATTCTCTTATTACTCGTCCTTCGCGCAGACACCGCCCGACGAAGGAAAGGAATGGATTCAAAAATCAAAAAGTCGGAAAAGTCAATTTCTCAGATAAAAGATCTCATCGAGGCGCTTCGAGTCAAAGAGAAAAGGTATACCGCTCGGATGGCTAAAATGAGACGACAGATGAGGGAAGATGGGATTGGAGAATATCATGATCCCGATGAGGACGTCGTCGAGCTCCGTCTTCCATATGACCTTGACTTTTATGAGAACCCTCGTTGGTTGGGGAAGCCGAGACGTGAAACTGATCATGGTGATCACGATGGCCACCAGGAGGAGTACCATGAGGAGCATGAGTACGTTAGCAGTTCGGACGAAGGGATGGACGTGGACTCGGACGTCCCTCAACCAGAGCCTTCATCGATTCATCGTCCGCTCACTTTGGCCGCGTACGTTTAAAAACTCATCTTCCCGAACTAACAAGGAACTCCAGACGCAAGCCCCAGTGACGAACTCATGGGTCAACCAATTGTAGGCATACCCTCGGAGGTGGAGATGGACGCGCTAGTCTGGTCCAATTCGACTCAGGAGATACCTTTTCCTGCGTACCAGCGCCGAGGAGGATATGCTAACTAACTGTTACCTTTCCCGAACTTCTCGAGAATAAACTTGTCCCGTCTTTCGATCTGACCTCATGGGAGAATTACTGGTGCCAATGAGTAAAGACGCCGAGTTGGTACATACTTCGTCCCTGGCTACATCCAGTAAATGCCATGAACTTGTACATGGTGTTGAACATACAATTCTTCGTCTCCTTCTGGTAGCGCTAACGACTGAGGGCGACTTAGGAAGCGTATTTGGGGGGGAGTTTCAACCCGTAAAGGGCAGCGGCCACCCCGAGGAACTGCACTTATGCACACCTCCTCTCCAAGTCCGTCCATAACTCGAATTGCCAGTGCTGAAGCTGGAGCCCCATTCAGGTTACAGTGAGGCCCTCCCGAATAATGTGAAGTGCTTTCTCGTACCTGTGCCGAATGATTGGAGCCGCCCTTCTTTCCATTCGATAGAACGAGAGGTTGCGTAACATATAAACAAACTTCCCATTATAACTCAGCGCTCGACACACACCGTCATGGTGGTTGGCAACTTTGCACACGTAAATGCGGTCAATATCTCCATTTAAAGTTCCACTCGCCACCGGAATTATTGTATCTGTCTTCTGGTTTTTTGCATTCCAACTGTTCGTGACATGGAGAAGGTGTCCACGGTATTCGACGTAATCCCATCCCAGGCTCCTCATTGTATGTATGTGTCCTCCCCCCCAATAAGGACTGTACTCATCATTGACGCCCAAAGCGAAAACTACAACTTGAACTACTGAACTAGGCTGAAAACTTGGGCGACTGTATTCCTCCTTTCTGGTCGATCATTGTGTTCTTCTGGTCGTAATATCCGGTATTGCCGTGTCCTGTCTAACAAGGGTACGCTTGGAATAACGTAACGTGGCGGCGCAGAGGTAATCCGCCAAATAAGACGAATCTAGATCGTGGCGGCGCTACAAGTACTTACAATAGTTGGATAAGTTATATGCATGAAGCGTCACGGGGAGTATTCTGTCGCCAATAAACCCACCTCTTTCCTGCAAAAATTCACTTAGCGAAAAGAATTAACTCCAAGAACGTTTAATGGCGTCCATCCCCAATTCCAATGACGCATCGGGCTCCTGGGAATGGTCTCGGAGGGTTGTCCCAGACCTAGCTTTTCCGCCAGCCACATCACTGTCAGAGGCTCTCCCACCTTCCAACGACTTGGCTGATGTGCAATATTCGCCGCCGAGCGACGAAACATACTCTGCGCTATTTCCGGATTTTCTCAGTGGAGGGCCTTACGAATTCGGGTCATTTGTAGGGGATGTAGGGTTACACCTGAATAACACAGAGGAGCTCTCCCCGATTTTACTACCCCCATCCACTTTACCCATTGTAGAGTTTTATTCGGGCGGAGATGTCGGCAGCAGCCTCAATCGGACAGGCGACCAAACTGAAGGTCACAGTCACGACTCGCACCCAGCCCATCATGGATCTCTCCCTGGACTCGGACGGTCACTTGCCGGTGATGCCGATAACGGGGGGTGCGCACCAGAATCCCAGGAAAATTCGGAATGGTCGTGTCAACTAACAGGACGAGGTCCCATTGATTCCACATTTACCAGCGACTTCCTTCCATCATTCGTTCATCTCCAACCAAATCCACAATCAGCTCCTCGTTACACAGGAAAGAAGTCAGAATCCTCGAAGAAGGCGTTAGCATCGGCACCAATACACTCCAAAAAGGTCAAAAATCAATCCCTGTCAATTACAAAGACCGGTACACCTCGCAAGAAGTACGTGGCCAAGCCTAAAGGTCAGAGATATCCATGCGATATTCCCAGTTGTCCATCGACGTTTTCACGAGAAGCAGATATGAAACGACACATCCGAGAAGCCAGCCGGCATAATCCAAAACCTCAATACGTATGTTCTGCGTGTGGCAATAAATTCCACCGGGAGGATACATTGTTGCGGCATACGAAAGAAGCTTGTACGACCAGGGAGGAGGGGGGGCAGGCGGCTGGAGAATCTAGCAAAACGGAGGAAGACAACAAGTCCGTGGAGGATCACCAGTACCTGTTCGTGCATTACCACACAAATTGAGCCCACAAAATCAGGAGTCCACCAACTGACTGTATTCCCTTCAGGGAGGACGAGTTGTTTGGTTGCACTGGGGGCTGTCTTTGCGTAGTAGCGTCGAAGGGGATACACTGACTAGATTACCCCTAAGTCGTTCGTTAGGTTGTTGAATTTCGCGTTATACTGTTATTACTTTCTCGAATGATGTTGAAAAGTCCGCTAAATGCCAGGACTGCATGAGACGGATAAAACTCGGAAAAACCTTCCACGCGACCAGATCAAGGAATTGAACGTCACGCCATGTTTCTTTCTCTTCTCTTCTCTTCTCACCAATCACATTTTCCACCATGTTTGGCTGTCGATTGACTGCAAAGGAACTGATACAAGTACGGGTACGACCGCTTCCTAAAGTAAACAATTACATAACGGGGAGAAAGGGAGAATCACAAAAGGGAAGGAAGGAAATCGAAGTGAGTTGAATCGTATATTGGAAAATACAAGGAAATAAACCAGATGTTCCGTTCAATTTGCCGCCAATTGCAAGCCTTCAGAAGAAAACTGAAATTTTCATCGGGCTACAGTACCTAAGGAGGGACGAGGAACTTCAGTACATAAGTGCGAACCTGTTTGGTTGGGCGCCTTTCGTCCTCGTCCTGCCTTACGGTTGACCCAACTCCTCTTCTTTCTCTCGAGCCCGTTCAACTCCACGTCGGCTGGAAGATACTTGCAGCTTTATCAATTCATGACGTGCTGGAGTTGACTTGGATGAACATATGCCCTCATCTGCCCTACCCGATGGAAGATCTTGTCCAAGGAGAACTCGCTGCATGTCGAGCTTGTGGAATGGTAGGCAAGTCGTGACTTGATTGCGTTAGTTCTGAACTCATCTCATCACTGAAGCTACATATTCAAGGCTCAAGCTCTCGCCACAATGCTAAGACACCCATGACGTCTTCGCTGATAACAGAGGTTCGAAGGACGGAGAAGCGGGACTTTTTTGTCCTGATTTCTGTTATTCGGTTCTTGTTTTTTGTTCTTGTTCTTGTTGTTCGAAGAGCTGATGTCGGTCATTCAATAGAAGCTCTTGTTGTTGGCAATATCGAACTTCGCATAACACAAGAGTATGCCTATAAAAGCCTAGCAGAGCAGAACCGACTAACGCCACGGTGCGCTCACCCCCATCATGGTTTTCCCACTTTCCCACCCCGTTCTAACACAACACTTCGACTCTCCTGATGTAGCATTCACGAAGATAGGCCAAGAAATCGCCATCCTTCAAGAGGGTATCCGTGCTTTATACGCATTCCGAAACACATTCACACCAGTGTACCGTCTTCCTCCAGAAGTTTTAAGCTGGATCTTCACTCTCGTCCAACAGATGGCGGATAATGAAATTCCAAAATCTAGTCTGCATCGCATGGATTTGGGGCGTCGACTTCCCAGCTGGGTTATCGTTACTCATGTTTCACAACATTGGAGAAACGTTGGGATTGGGTGTGCGAGTCTCTGGTCTAGCATTTCAAGCCCTTACCCTGAGTGGATCAAGGAGGAATGGTCGAGGAGATCCAAAGCATCTCCTCTCGACTTGAATTTGGCGCGTATATCACAGCAGGATGTTCAGCTTGTTCGGAACTCGATTTTCCGGATCCGGAAATTGACTGTGGTGGCGGATTTTCATATGGGCAATACGTTGATCAGCCATTTGTATTCCCCAGCTCCCCTCCTGGAGGTTCTTTACGTCTCTATCAGGGATCCTTGGCAGGCTTGGGACTCACCAGAGTCAGAATTGGTCATCTCGGACAGTATTTTTGCGGGTATCTCACCCCGTCTTCGATGGTTAGGGCTTTGGGGATGTTCTATTGATATCAAGAATTCGTCATCCCTTTTCTCAGGTTTGGATGTCCTGCTGCTCCATAACCCGCTTCATAAAGTGTCTTTGACAGATATTTTTGAAGTTCTTCGCGGTTTAACACGCCTCACAGTCTTGGAGGTCTCCAATATAATTCAAGACGCTACATCTCAGGCTTCTCCCGGTCTTGGAATGGTCACTTTGCCCGCTCTCGAGATTCTCTCGATAAAAGGAAAATCCTTCGCTACATATCTCACCATCTTTTCGCACCTCCGTTTCCCCGTTGGTTGTGCGGTGGCGTTTGTATCGGAATCAAACAACGAGACCAGCACACCGGTTGTCGCAATGTCAAGTGTTCTGCTGGTCCTACAGGAAAATAGTCAGCCCGTCCAGGCTCCTACAACACGCCAGTTGAGCACCATCACACTCGAACATTCATGGGAGTTCTTAAAGTTGTCAACCAAACGGACATCCAGCGGACAGGACCTGTCATTCGGGCTTTGTTGGACGTGGCGTAATGGTAGCTTGGGGTTATCTGATACACCAGAGGTCAGGTCGATGTTCGCATTGATGCCTTTATCATCCCTCGTGTCGTTTACAACATATTGCGATATTGGGATTGGGATTTGGGTAAATGTGTTTGGGCCACTGGTCGAACTTAAACACATTTCGGTCATTGGGAGTCCTGCGATTGAGCTTCTATCTGCAATTACCCTTGATTTTCAAGCCCAAGGTGGTGATCAAGCCAGTCTGCGGAGAAAAAGGAAGAAAGGAAAGGGCAGGGCTAAGGCTAATTGGGGGAGCGGCGGGGGTGAACAACACCTCAGATGGAATCCTATATTTCCCAAGCTGGAGTCCATTCATATAGTGGGAATTACAATTCCAAAGCCTCCTGTGGTGCATAACCTTATATCTACATTACGAGCTCGGAGAGAGGTTGGGAAGGGTCTCGAGGTTTTGAAAATTACGAACTGTACAGGTCTAGCAGCTGATTCGGTTAAAGCGCTGCGTAAGGTGGTAAATGACGTTGTATCGGATGTGGGGAGGGATATGGAATCTGAAGAGGACACCGATGAGGTTGAGGGTGATGAAGAGGATATGTCCTGATTTTGTTTCCGGGGATTCAGATTCGCAATAATAATCTACCAACTTGGATCCAACTGTAGAGAATATGCTAAAATAGATGTAGAGCAACTGATCTCTCGAGTGTATTTGTGGAGGCCGGGGAAGATCAAACAAGAGATCAAGCAAACGCCAAATGGTCTTGTGAGAATCAATTGCCATTTCCAGTCAATTCGGCAAACAATATTCAACTCCGCTGCCGAACTCGTGCAGGTGGTTCGACCTTCGCCTCGAGTGGCGACGTGTTACAGTACTCCACTATGTCGCAGCTCCCACTCCCTCACCCCATCTTACAACAACAATTCGGATCTTCCCAAGTCGCTTTCACACAAATCGACAAAGAGATCGCCGTTCTTCGAGAAGGTATCCGTGCCCTACACGCTTTTAGGAACACCTTCACACCGGTTTATCGCCTTCCTCCCGAGATACTCGCTCGAATTTTTTCTTTCTTTCAACATGCCCAGAGACATGGAACCGAAAACTCCAGCCGGATCTCTCTTCATTGGGTTGTTGTGATGCGTGTTTCCCAACATTGGAGAGATGTTGCCATTGGAAGCCCCAATCTGTGGTCGCACATTTCCAGCTCTTATCCCAAGCGTATCACCCAAGAATGGCTACGGCGTTCTAAAGGCGCCTCGCTTTCTATAAATTTACGCCATATTTCCTCCTTGCCTTCCGAGTTTTTTAGCACGTCACTTTCTCGCATTCGAGAAATGACGCTGGAGTTTTCATCGAGCACATGGAGAAAACTGTTGCCCAAATTAACGTCCACTGCTCCATTGTTGGAGTACCTGTCTATCCTTATTTCAGACTCTACCACTGAGGACCCGCCGATCACGAATAGCGTATTCGTGGGTGCGACTCCTCGTCTTCGACATCTGGAACTGGTGGGATGTTCTGTTGATATCAGTTCATCCCTTTTCAAGGACTTAACAACTCTATACCTCAATAGCCCTCCTCTCAAGTTGTCCATTACAGATCTTCTCACCGCTCTTCATAATCTGTCGAGTTTAACCTCGCTGTCCCTTATCCATGTACTCCAAAGTGGTGGCATTCGAGCATCCGGCGATATCGATGCCATCAATCTACCCTTTCTCAAATCTCTGACCATCAGCGGCCATTCCTTCGTTCAAGACCTTGACATCCTCTCCCATCTTTCCTTCCCAATCAATTCAACTCTACGATTTCATTCGGAAGCCTCTTCTGGAGGAGCAATACCTCTGCTCTTGGACTTTCTCAACGTCCACAAGTCGTCTCGTCAACAAGCTACGACTTTTCTTATCAACAGCATTGACTTACAATGTGCTGTCGGGGTGTTGATGCTGGACCTCAACTCGAGGTGTGACAAACCTGCCTACGTCACCGATCTCGTGAAATTCGAGTTGGTTGGGCCTTGGCCGGACGGTTTGAGTATTACCGAGAGCTCAGAAGCAACTGCTCTCTTCTCTTCCTTCAACTTGACGTCCATGACGCATTTCAGTACCAACTGCAACTTCAGCATCAGGATATGGACGGATTTATTCGGATCTCTGCCCAACCTCAACCGTATTGCACCCTCGGGGACTTCCACCGTGCTATTCCTCGTTTGCATTATCGAGGATTGCAAAGCGAAGTGCCCCGCTCAATATAAACCTCAAATCAAGCCGAATACGAAGGGAAAGAAGAAAAAGGGAAAGGGAGGGAAAGGGAAGCAAAAAGCGCCAGTGGCTTCAACTTCGGCACCACAAGTTGTCGATTGGGCACCCATTTTCCCTGGTTTAGAGACGATCCAGATTATCGACGGCGCTTTTACGGAGCGGATTATGGACGATCTCATCATAGCGTTGCATGCTCGAAAGGTAACTGGGAAGGGGATCAAGGTATTCGGGATGATGGAGTGTCGGAACGTGGACGAACTTGTTATCGATAGGTTGCGGCACGTTGTTCAGCAGGTTATGTGGGATGAGTGGACGGGATCGGAGGACGAGGACGAGTTTATGTATGGGAGTCAGTACTCTGGAGATGACCTTGGGTATGATGAGTACGGGATGGACTCTGACGCAGATGAATGGGGTATGTACACGTTCTGATTGTGAGTTGGATGAGGCGCTCGATATTTCTTGTTGTAACCTTTCGAGCTACAGCGAGGCGGTCGGGAGAACGGAGAGATGTGTACATTCTCAACACGGAATAAATGTTGATCTTATCGTGACAAGCTACTATCCCTTTGGCCCGTAGGAAAAACGAGAATGAATGAAGATTGGAAGGCTTTTGAAAGGCGAGACCGACTTCGCCGAGTCGGCAGGGTGGTCTCGTGTGAACTAATTCCGATTTGCCACAATCTGATTCCACCACTCCTTGCCTCGTTCACATCCCACCATGTCGCAGCCCTCACCTCCTCATCCCATTCTTCAACAACATTTCGACTCTTCACAACTCGCATTTACGCAGATCGACAAAGAGATCGCGGTACTCCAAGAGAGTATCCGTATCTTACATACTTTCCGGAACACGTTCACACCCGTTTACCGCCTTCCTCCAGAGGTCCTAACTCGCATTTTCGTTCTCTTTCAACATCTTATCGGTCACGAAACATACGACAGCGAATCGGACTCAGCATTACCTCAATGGGCCATTGTAACTCGTGTTTCACAACACTGGAGGGACGTGGCCGTTGGATGTCCCAATCTCTGGTTCCACATCACCGATGCATATCCCAAGCATATGATATCCCAATGGTTACACCGCTCAAAGGATATACCACTTTCCATCACTTTATCCAAATCTTCTGTAGCAGATTCCCAGTTTATCGGTACATCACTACCTCGGATCCGGGAACTGACGCTGAAGCTCCCACCGGTCACCTGGAATGGACTATCCCTCCTCTTATCCTCACCCGCTCCCTTATTGGAGTCATTTTGCGTCTCCATTACAGACTCTGAAACTCGGACTTTGCAATTTACGATCTCAGATCATACGTTTGCAGGGACAACACCCCGCCTTCAGCGTCTGGAACTTGCAGGATGTTCTGTCAACATCCGTTCGTCCATTTTTACGGATTTGACAAGACTGGAACTCCACCATCCTCCTCAGGCGTTTACCGCTGCCGATCTTTTTGCCGCTCTTCATAAAATGCCACGACTGGCCTCACTATCCCTCATCAACGTACTCCATCGTCGTACGCGGGTGGTATCCACACATATCGAACCTGTTACCCTGTTATCGCTCGAGTCTCTCCATATCAAAGGAGAATCGTTCGTACAGGACCTTGAAGTCCTCTCCCACATTTCCTTCCCTGCCCACACGACTCTCTGGTTTTCTTCAGACACCGAGGGCGAAGCATCCATAACCCTACTTTTGCAATTCCTCAAAGTCCACAGATCATCTCGGCAACGATCGTCAACTATTGTTGTTGAAAGCATCGAATTGCGATACCTTTATCGAACACTGATGTTCGATCTCAATGCCCAATCCAACGACACGACTTACACCGCTGGCCTCGTAAAATTTGACCTCAACGGGCCTTGGATGGATGATTATCTCGACGTATCCCGTGGTACCGACATCCCTACACTCTTCTCATTCTTTGACTTGACGTCACTTGAATATCTTGGTATCATGGACTGCAGATTCAACAGTGAGACGTGGACCGACATATTCGGATCTCTACCCAAACTCAAAGATATTGCGATTACTGGGCTTTGCGGCATCAATTTCCTGTCCTCCCTCATTGCCGATTACAAATCTAAACATGCTACTCCCAAATCTCAACTTCAAATGAAGACAAATACGAAGGGGAAGAAGAAGAAGGGGAAGGGGAAGGGGGGTAAAGGGAAGCAACAGATGCCGATAGCTTCCGCCGGTTCGACATCGACATTTCCAGCTGTTGATTGGGCACCAGTATTCCCGAGCTTGGAGAAGATCGGATATGTAGGCATGGAAATCACGTACCAAACGGTAACC
>ML208457.1:47775-69140 GCA_004369065.1 Pluteus cervinus
CCCTTATTCAGGCTCTTGGACTTTCTCAACGTCCACAAATCATCTCGGCAGCAATCATCACCTATTGTTGTTAACAGCCTTGAGTTGCAATATACATCAGGAAACGCCGAGATGCGACATTTGCAAGCCTGAGAATATGGGACCAACCTAGCAAGGATAGATGGCCGTGAGGTATGGAGTGCTCCAAGAGCGCCAAATAGCAGCAAGTACCAATGAAAGCTGTCCGCAGCTATCATAACCCCGGAATGATAATGGTATGGGCACTCGTAACAAGAGTGGTTGTGAGCATAGCGCCGCATAACAAATCCTCACCGGCTGTTATCTGATCCAGCTTTGGAGCAGGTCCGACTGGCTTGGAGCGAGGAGGGGAGGCTTCCATTCTCTGGGTGGAACCTCGAGTGGTCTGTGCGCATCCGACTCGGCATTAGGAAACATATAAATTCTTGCTGTTCGAACGACCAAGGTCAGGTCGTTCGCTTCCTCTATCTTCTGCCAAATTCTGTCGCCACTTTGCCACCCACCTAATTCTTTCTTTTCCCCGATGACAGGCAAGTCGCCTCTTCTCTGTGGTTTGAATACTCTTCTCATCGACCTCGGACTCGTGATCCTCGGCCCCAGGACGTCGACTGGCAACGGTCAACGCCAAGTCTAAAACACGTCACGTGATCTTATTCCGCTGACTACGCAACCTGCAACTCTGCCCACTGTTCCTTCCTGCTCGACTCTTAACCAAGACTCCCCCATCACGACATGAATGGCGCCTTGACATGCTGGATAAGTACTCTCGTCGACCCCCAGCCTCACTATGACGATCAGCCCTCGCGACGGATAGAATGTTGGATATAGCAGGTAGACTGAGACTGAGGACGGATGATGATTGGCTGGTTTTAGTGCGACGTGATTTGAAGGAATTTCAATCCATAGCTGTAGTGGTGAGTCCTCGAGTGCTTCCTAGTTTTCACTAACCAGGTCAATCTCGGTGATACTCCCTGGTGACGGAGTCCTGTGTTGGAGGCTTGGAGCAATCAGCAGGGGTATAGGTTGTCATGGCGTAGATGTGAAGTTCACGGTATCGGGGGATCCGCCGGAATGTAGTAGTGATTTGGCATACCACCTGGTCTTTCAGATGTACCGTAATCATAATCATTTTCAATGCAATTTAGTTGCCAGTACTGTATCTAGCAACGTGTGAAGCTTGAAGCTCCATTACATTGATACTGAGTGGCAATACAGGAGCTATAGATCGCCACTGGCCAGCTATCTCTTGCTAAATAGCCATGTAGCACAATAGCATCTTGTAGCGTCTTGCTCCATTGTTATCTCACGTTATGCAGTAGCTATGATAGCCTATTTCGCAGTGCATGGATTTATATCGGAGAATATAGCATCGTATAGATTTGGCAGGAAATCATGTTAGCTATATAACGGGACCATTCAATATGAGCTACGAAGCTAGGTAGTGCTATTTACACCTCCCTAGCACCCAGAGCGTTTGCTGATGTACGTCCATCCTCTTGATGTTAGATCTCAACACCAAACACAGCGACCCGGGCTGCATCGCTAATCTCGTGAAATTTGACGTTGACGGGCCTCGGATGGATGATACTTTAAACGTATCTGACACTGCTCAACTCTTCTCCTTCTTTGACTTGATGTCACTCAACTATCTCGGTATCATGAATTGCAACTTCGCTGCTGGAGCATGGACTGCGCTGTTCGGATCTCTACCCAAACTCAAAGAGATCACAACTACCGGGCTTTGTGCCCTCGATTTCCTCTCTTCCATTATCACCGATTCTAAAACCAACAACACCGCTTCCAAGCCTCAAACGAAGGCGAGTACAAAGGGGAAGAAGAAAAAGGGGAAAGGTGCGAAGCAGAAGGCGGGGCTCGTAGCATCTCATGCGGCCGATTGGACACCAATTTTCCCTTGCTTGGAGACAATTCGGCTTGAGGACATGGCGTTCACGCAGAGTACCGCTGAGGACCTGGTCACTGCGCTGGGTGCCCGTAAAATGGTGGACAAGGAACTGAAGACTCTTGAGATGACGGAGTGTCGGAATGTGGATGAGTATATGGTAGCTGTACTCCAGGGAGTTGTCGGCAATGTTGAACAGGATGAATGGGCTGGGATGGAGGACGATTACGAGGGCGAGGTAATGTATGATTCTGGGGGGTTTGACGAGCACTTTGATGGATCTTTCTTACGTTCCCAATTTGATTGACGAAAACCTCGGAGGTCAAGTTTGGATGAGGCGGGATGTGGGAGAGACCCAGAACGGGGGCACGGACGAACCGAAGGAGAAGGAGGTCAGCGTGGGCCACTTGTACAAAAAAGGATCATGTGTGTGCGATGTTTTTGATGTTGTGTGAACTTGGTATAGAATCAATTCAATTGCTGAACGTTAACGCTGAACATTGAACATTGACCATTGAATATTGAATATTGAATGCTGAAATCTGAGAGGCCATCACTGGCATCAGATAACTCGACGAGAGCCGAGACGACGTGCCCGTGCTTGCTGCTTGTCGGAACTCGGAAATAGATCTCTGCCTCCTGCCACCATGTCACAGCTGCCGCCTCACCCCATCCTCCAACAACACTTCGACTCTTCCCAAGCTGCATTTTCTCAAATTGATAAAGAGCTTGCGGCTCTTCAAGAGAGTATCCGGGTTTTACATGCTTTTCGGAACACATTCACACCGGTTTACCGCCTTCCTGCAGAGGTTTTAACTCGCATTTTTGGTCTTGTTCAACATATCTGCAGCCACGAAGTGGATACAGCCTCACCCCAATGGGTCGTTGTCACTTGTATCTCACAACATTGGAGAGACGTGGCGGTTGGATGTCCTAGTCTCTGGTCCCAAATCACCGACACATTTCCCAAGCATATAACATCGGAATGGATCCAGCGTTCGAAGGATATACCACTTTATATCACTTCCAACCTATCTTCCGTCGCGGATTTACAGTTTATCGAGACATCACTTTTCCGTATTCGTGAATTGAAGTTGAGCGTCCTGCCGAACACTTGGAATGACCTACTATCACAGATTTTATCATCGCCCGCTCCCTTGTTGGAGTCTTTGTGTTTCTCGATCACAGCTTCCGACTCCAGGGCCCCACTATCCATGATTTCGGATGATACATTTGCAGGGAAGACACCTAGTCTTCGGCGTATGGAACTTACGGGATGCCCTGTCAATATCCGTTCATCCATTTTCACGGATTTGACGGCTTTGGAACTCAACGACCCGCCTCAGCCACTCTCTGCTGCAGATATTATCACAGCTCTTCACGAGCTCCCATGCCTAACCTCTCTGAAACTCGTCAATGTACTCGAGAGTGGTATACCTGGGATATCCACCGATATCGATCGCGCTACCCTCTCCTCTCTCGAATTCCTTCAAATCAAAGGGACTTCCTTTCCTCAGGATCTCGACATCCTCTCTCACATTTCGTTTCCTATCAACACAGCTCTACAGTTTTCTTCCGAAACGGAGGCCGGAGGTGCTATTGCCCTACTCTTGGACTTCCTCAACGTCCATAAATCATCCCGCCAGCAATCATCAACTGTCGTCGTCGATCTCATCGATTTGCAATACGTTTATCACCTATTGATGCTCGATATCAATTCCAAACACAGCGATGCCGGCTACGTCGTTGGTCTCGTGAAGTTTGACGTCAGCGGGCCTTGGTTAAATGAGACCGTAACCGTATCCAACACCGCTTCTCTGCTCTCGTCCTTCGACTTAAAATCACTCACGTATCTCGGAATCATGAACTGCAGGTTGCCGACGGAGACATGGACAGATCTCTTTGGATCGCTTCCCAAACTCAACCTCGTCACAACGACCGGGCCTTCCGGAATCACTTTCCTCTCTTCGATCATAAACGATCACATAGCCAAGTGTGTAACTCAACCAAAGCCTCAGGCTACGACAAGTACGAAGGGAAAGAAGAGGAAAGGGAAGGGGGCCGGAGGGAAGCTGAATCCGCAGGTTGCTTCAACGTCGACTTCGGTACCTCAAGCTGTTGATTGGGTCCCGATTTTCCCTTCACTGGAGACGATTCAAGTTACGGAGATGGTGTTCATCAACACGTTCGTAGAGGATCTGCTTGCTGCATTCCATGCTCGGAAAGAAATCGAGAAGGAGATCAAGAAGTTTGTAATGTCGGAGTGTGAGAATGTGGATCAAGGCGTGGTGGGCATGCTCCGGGAAGTTGTTGGGCATGTTGAGTGGGATGGGTGGACTGGGACGGATCCGGAGAACGATCCTCAAGGCGAGTATATGTATGGTCCCCAAGCATATGAAATGTACAACCACGGGGTAGACGAGTATGAGTGGGGTGGGTATGTGCTCTGAGAGGAATGAAGGGTTGGGTAGGGCAACTACTCCCAAATTACTAGTCTTTCATTATTTCCCCCCTTTCTCAATCACTTCGTATCATTCATGCTATCAATTCTGGGATCTAGGGACATCGACGAGAACGAGCTTTATTTCCGTAGCCAAAATATGATGATCTCAACGTCATACTACTCTCACTGCAGCGGTCATCTGTGCGAGAGCATCGCCCACCTTCCGCCACAACTGGACCTTGTCGCCTCCCACCGACAGGCACGATGAATAGAAGCTCGCGTGCAGTAGGGTATGCATGACGCAGGAGATGAATGCACTGTCTGCCAGGCGCGACAAGCAAGAGCCTGAGATTCTGCCCCCTGCCGGAATGGCTGCATTTCCTTTCAGGCTATTCAGATTGCAGGAGAACCGTTCAAGTGGTGTCAACACAAAAACGTCGATGAGTGCAACTTGGCATTGTGAGAGAGGCGAAAGGAAGACCAGAAGCAGGGTTGTTTGGTCCAGGCGGCCTTGACAAACAACCGGGCCGTTTTCGGGATTTGTTTTTGTTTTTTTTCCCGCTTCTTCAACGTCCCCCTTCCCACTTGTTCTACGAACCTACCCACTTCATTCAACATCCACTTTTACATATCAATCCTGCGCGGCTACTGTGAGTTGATCACTAATATAATGATCCGGAATACTGACGAATTCATGTCATAGTTCGGTTTAGAATTCTCGTACCTTGTCATGAATCGATTTCGTCATGTGCGGTCTGAGCTGAAGGCTGTCGATCCTCTCTAGGTACCTAGACTGCGCAGTGCACAGCATCTCTTGCATAGCATCCTGAAATAAATTGATCCACGCTATCGGCTTCCTCCTGGCCCTGTTCCACGAGAACGAGAACATACGACCGGTGAGTAAAGCAATTGACGCTGCTATAACGAAAAGGGCATGGGGGTTTGGATGACGAGAAGAGGTGAGATCAAATTGCCCAGATACGATTCCTTCTATCTAATCGATCTAATCATGAAGCGTCTGCAGCAACTAGTGGACAAAGAGCTAGTCTATCGAGGATAACCAAGGCTGGACGGTTCGTATCTTCGCGGTTTGAACGTTGACTTTGGACAAAGTGTTCCACGTCTAGTTTTTCAACGAGCCATAAGTACGTAACACCATTCATAAAATTCAACACGAGGATCGGTGTATTACACTTACTTACGGCTGGGCGCTGACATCTCATCGTCCCTATCGAAGTACGAATAGATCAGTGCTAGTGTCCCTCTTTCTTCCACACTCCCACTCGTCTCTTTGTCTCTTTCGGAACAACAAAGTGGGAGGCTTGCACTCTTCTCTTCTGGCGAAGATGAGTCTTCCACTTCGAACTCTCCTGCCTGATTTCTTCATGTTCCCATTGTAAGTTTCGTCTGGTCAATCCTTCGTTAAGGTCCTGATTCACCTCTAAAATTTCAGTTACATGGTCGTTACCTTTCTCGCCATGTCAGGATTCCTCGTCGTGAGGGCAATTCCTCTTCCAGCTGGCGCTGCACTTCACTCCACCATCACCATCACTACAAAGTCTACCGTGGACTTTGGAGGCGAATGCTCAGGAAGAACTCTCTACCACATCATAAAAAGCTGCCTCGTCATGATCGCAGCCTGCGTATACCGGTCCGTTCACCAAAACATACCGGATCCTTCCTCTTCGATGTGGGGAAGGCTGAAAGTAAAGTTCAAGATCGCATTTTACGGGTTGATAGCGCCAAACATGATGATCTGTTGGGCGATGCGCCAGCGGTTTGGAGCAGATGTTGTAGCGGCGGAGATTAACAAAATAAGCCCGGGTAAGCCTCATAATTTCGTATGTGTGTGTCGATTCCGCAATTCAACCGGTCGCATAAAGAATTACAGTGGACACAAACGCACGGCCACTTTGCACAAATGGGAGGTTTCGGTCGAACGGATAACAAACAAATTCTCCATCCACATACGCTTATCGAGCTGCTCAAGAACGGTCAACTCGACATCAAGGAACTTCAGCTAACCAAAACCGAGATCCAGCGCACAAGTAGGACTGATATATTCACCAAATTCATCGTTGCTTCCCAAACAGCATGGTTTGTCGTCGCTTCTATAACTCGCTTGTGGTGGCCGCTGCCTCTCAGCGAGCTAGAAGTCATGGCGTTGGGTTTTTCAATGATGAGCGTTATCACGTACGCACTTTGGTGGAATAAACCCCTCAATGTGCTCTCCCCTGTCTACATTCATATCCGACCGCTACCTACTAGTCAACGACCTACTTCGCCTTCTGTCTCTACGGAGACTTTTGCTGAGGACCACCCCCAAGTTACTGGAAGGGCATCTGTGTTCTGCACGTCCAGCTCTCTCGCTGTTATCGGAGATGCTCTGAAAGACGTCATTCCGTCTCTTGCAAGTCGGGTTCTCCCTTTTAAACGTGATACGAAGAAGAACTCATGGTATCTAACCACCTGGAAGCGGCTGATCAAGGAACCGTTCCTCCTTCTTGTAATGCCACTCCGGGAGCTATTCGATGATGAAAGCGTCGACTCAGAAGCCAGAAACGTCTCCACTTTCTATGGCATGTGTATTCCCCAGGCAAAACGGAATCTGGTGTTGCTATTGTGCTCCCTCATCAGCCTCATCTTCGCAGCAATCCACTTCCTTTCGTGGAACTCGACCTTCCCTACGCACACTCAGTTACTCCTCTGGAGAGGTTCTTCTATCGTTTTGGCTGCCCAGCCGTGTCTGCTTCTGCTCTTACATCGCGTAGATCAGGTATATCTCAGGATGCCAAAGGGAACGTGGCGGCAGACGGTGGTGCGGGTGACATGCGAGATCTTTGTGATTGTAGGCATTTTTATCGGCCCAGTCGTTTATATCGTCGCTCGTTTATGTCTTCTGGTACTCGCCTTCCTCACGCTCCGTGACCTCCCTCCGACTGCCTTTATGGATATTTCATGGACCTCCTACATCCCTCACCTCGAGTAGATCGTTACCTTAGGACCCGCATGGTTTATTTTGATTCCTCCATGGACACTTTCGTCGTCTACTCGTTCTCGCTATGTTTGAACTTTGCGCCTCTCACCTATGCGGCTTCGATCCTGTTTCAAATTCGTTTCTAGAGTCATTGAATTTAATCACTTCTTTATCAGAGGCTCAGGCGAATAACTCGTGAGGTAGTGAATCGATGAGGCGACGTCGACGCCAGCGATACGAGTTTCTGATAATAGGAATACAAGATCGGTAATACATAGAATGGACACGACGGAATACAACTAAAAGTACAAGTACAAGTACAACAGTAATAAACCAAAAAAAGATTGCGAAACAATGACGAGATAGATGGATAGATAGAAGGACAAGATACATCCAGTACGAGGTGTCGCCTCGTCAAATGGTTATCGAAGCCGATGCGGAGAATAAGTAGTTTCGCATCACAGACCAATATCAGCGCAACAGCACAGAGAGGACCTTCAATCCAACCACATGACCTCGTTTCCTTCAACGACACCGACAACTCTCCACGAGCCGAGCCCAGAACGGCGTAATTGAAGTTTGAGTACATTTGGGGTGTAGACGTTGTCAGCGACGACGAGATCCTCCACGATGTAAGACCCGAGTGATTCAGAGACAACGGCGCCCATGGCTGATGAAAGACGTCGAACTGGAAGTATTGGACGAAGAACCCAAAGGAGAGCAACGGAGTTGCGACTGGGACGAAGGTGAGGGGTATATGTTGTTGCACAAGTGGAGGGAATGAGAACGCGTGGAAACGTGGAAGGGGAACGAATGGAGGACGAAAGTGAACGATCCGCCGTGGACACACCGGGCTGTATGCGGTTTGGGATGGGGAGGAGGGAAAAAAGTCAAGGGTTCGACGTCAAGGACGACGACGACGACGATAATCGGCTTTGATGGAGGGCAGAGGATGTGGAAAGGGTTGGTGATGTAGGGACGTATTGCATTTGTGGAGGTTTCTGGACCCGGGGTGTTAGGGAATCAAGTTGGAAGTAGTTGGGATGAACGATAAGGCCAGGATGAAAGGGAACGTGTCAACGTCGACGACGCCGGTGACGTCCCTACGGAAGATTTGGATAAAGCATGGCGAGCGGTTGACGTTTGCCGAGGAAGAGGGCCCATGTAGAATGAATAAGACATCGTGGAGCAGAGTCCAGTCCAATCACGAGAATAACACATAATAAACCAACATCAACGCCACAAAACTCATCAACTTTGCAACAATGGGACCCCAATCCTTGGGTACGAGGACCTCTTCACGAACACGGACGACCTGCCGTGAACGTAGTGGTAGTCCAGGATGGGCTATATGCGGTGTGGTAGGCCGGAAAAACATTGAAGGTTTGGGCGTCAATGATGGCTTGACCGTTATTGACGTTGGCAAACATGATTGCCGGATGGGTTCCGCGTTGTTGGGCTGCGCTAAGGAGAAAGACGCCCACGTCGAATGAGAGGATGTGGAAGTGTTGGACGAGGAAGAGGAGGAGAGCGAAGTGTTGGATATGTCTGATGTGAGTGAGGATGTGGATGGAGTTGGTGATGTCGGGGCGTATTGAATTTGGGCGTCACTCCGAGGACGAGGCGTAGGTGACGTGGGAGGAGATGTAGACAGACCAGCGCCGGGAGTTTTCAGGACGAGTGAAGAGAGGGAGAGGGTACAGGGTGATTGACACGTTGGACAACGACCATTTGAGTTGGGACCATGTAACCACTACCCAATTCGTTCAGTCCGATAACGAGGACGGGATATAGGATGGGACGTACGTCAGCTATATGCTCAAGACAAAATAAACCTCCACAGCAAAGTGTTTGACAGGGCAGAACCGCAGTTTCGAAGCTAAAAAAAGCCATCGTCATGAGTCTCTTACATCTAATGATAGAAAAAAGAGACTTACCATATCCCACAATCCATATCTACTACATCTTTCACCATGTTGAAGCTCTTAGTATAACTCCGCCACCTCTTCGGGCTCCATGATCGCCTCCTCACAACAACACTCGTGTTGACTCTTGCCAATCGATTTTCGTCACCTATAACTGGAGTGGCCATATCTTCAGGATCTTCGGCACCAAGATTGAGTGGTAGAACGTCATATTCAGGTAATTCAGCGATGGGTTCTAAAACCGAGAGTGAGAAAGATGGTCCAGAGGAGCGAGAATGTGAACTGGAGCGAATCCGGGGAGGAGCACAGGAAAACTTGGACTTGGAAGAGGGAAGATGAGAATGAGAGTGCATGAGAGCTTACGATGACGGTCAGCGCCTGATTCGTTCATGATAATAAGCTTTGGGCGAAATGGTGCTCTTGCGCGGACCTTCAGCTACGTTTTTGTCATTGTTGTCCTTGTCTTATGGGACCTGTCGACTACGGATTCACCAGGACTTGGGCATGCGAGCAGAACGTGTTCGGAGCGTGGTTGCAACTGAGCAGCCCGAGGTAAAGTAGAGCGCTGAGACGGGGATGGAGCGGAGGAGAGAAAAACAAACATACGTAAAGAAACCGTCTCGACTCGTGGCACGACGACGACGCTGCACTCATGCCGCCTTCGAGATGGACTCTCTGATTTCGTATCACAAAATCCGGACGTTGCTTTTCTCGATTGTCGGCTCTGGTCATACAATCACGCTGGACCAGACAGGATGGGACAACGAAAAAGCAAAAATACGCCACACGAATTTGTTCTTCTCTCACTGGGAATCGAACCCAGATCCCACACGGAAACAACATAACCACGATGTACATTTGGTGTGTGTAATTTATCCATTATACGATGAGAGATTGGTAGCTTGAAGGACTACATACTTGATTGATTCAATCGCAGACAAGATCTCCTCAAGGACGAGTTGGGTCTGCTATCATCAAGTTTGTAAACGTGAGTATGTATCCGTCATTCTCATGAACGAGGCTCGAGCTTGATTTCGAGATATGGCTCCTGTATCGTGGCAAAAAAGGGCATAGTGAGACATTGTAATTCTCTCACTGGGATTCGAACCCAGAACACGGATCAGATATCCGGTGTGTGTAATTTATCCATTATACCACAAGAGATTTATGTTTGACTTTGCCTTCTTTATCGTTCAGTGCACAATCCTTTGAGATGGGGAGCTGCATCCTAAGGCAAGAGCCCGAGGGACGTATCAAAACTGGTCCGATTTTGACGTTGGTAAGTTCACGGTACATCGTGATTCAGATCACGACCAAGAACTGACGTCGTCCTTTCAAGGGCAGTCTACCCAACTTGCCGAAACAATCTCAACAGCGTATCGACCAGACGACTCGAACCGATGTTCCGATTCCACATTTCGAAGGGTCTACTACGACTTCCCTCCCTTGCCTCCAGAAGCGAGGCAAAAATCACATTTAAAAAAGCAAACACTCTGTCAGAGTCAAACCGAACTCTCTCACCGGGACTCGAACCCAGATCCCACACAGAACGTTTCGAAACAAGGCCAACGCAATATAAGGTGTGTGTATTCAACCATTATACTATGAGAGATGGGTGTTAATGGTCAAGTAGGTAGTTTCGATTGCGAGGAGGTGAGTTCATGTTCGTGCTGTTCACCACGGTGGCGTCCCTTCCAGGATACTACAACGTTTGATATAAACGCCTCCTTTCCACGACGTATAATCATCTTCTCTCGAAACCTAGGCTAAACAAGCCACAATATTCATTTCTACCTCCTTATATGTGCGTATAGCGCCCTTGATATTGTTGCCGTTATTTCTTCTAATTATCTGATAGACGTAGCAACGCCCACCCAGCAAAAACTTGCTGCCTAATCGAATAATCGCGAGACTGGTTCCACAACCAGACAATTAAAACGACGTACTTGATACTAGCCAAAAGAAAAAGACAATAAACTCGCCATTTGGAAGTTCTCCCGCTGGGATTCGAACCCAGATCTCACACAGAATACATTGAGCACAGTTCATCGGGTGTGTGCGTAATTAATCCGCTATACGACGGGAGAGATTCCAATTCGATCTCACTGCCTGCACATTACTGAGTCATTCAACCGGAACTCTAGCACGACCTCATCGTATTTATCTCCACTCTACCCTCGTGAAACAATTCCGAGAGGTTGGGGAATCGGATTATTCGTCTCCACGACCCCCGTTGACATTCGTTTGATCTTCACCGCATACTTCGACAGACATGCAAATCGAGACCGTGACACCGACGAAGAGAAGGTATACAGACAAAAGTACCAAGAAGACTCCCAAGGGGGTTACTGCACTACACCTATACATCCCAGTCAACGTCGAACGTGCTATAAATCTTCAACCAACACCCCCAAATCCAAAAAACGCAGTTTCACAGCTTCGGTCATCACACCCTCACTGGGATTCGAACCCAGATCCTACACAGGAATGAGTATTACTATCCACACACATTGTGTATGTAATTAACCATTATACGACGAGAGATTGATATCAGGTTTGACTTTTTTGCAGAGAGCAGCTGAATATCTGGACCCAGAGTTCCCGTGTCCGTTACGTCCTACCATTTCAAGGATGTATATATGCATACTTCCAAGTCAAAGTTCGATGGGGGCACGTCATTTCGACGACATGGATACTGCACAGTCGTACGGTCACTCGACATCAACGAAACCAGGAGAAAAAAGGCGGTCATACGCAGGTATATCTCTCACTGGGATTCGAACCCAGAACACACATACCATCAGCACCTTTGGGATATTTTGTGTAGATACGCTACCGCTATACGATGAGAGATCGGTATTTGAAATCATCATCAGTGTCGTTTGAGATTTGGCGACCGCAATTTGCTTGTCTTGGTGGCTCGTCGTCGAACCTCCGGAATGTAATCTTTTGAATCTTCTCTTCCAACTTCGTACAACAGCCTGTCGAGCTCAAGCACCAGGAGGGGCATACAACGCAGGATTTATCTGGAGGTTGCCGAGGTCTACGTACTGGTAACTCGCAGCCGTCTTCTTTTCCCCTTACGGGCACTGGACGGGTTTACTGTATAGTAATACAACCTAAAGACCCAAGAACGTTACCACATAAATACCAGAACCAATTTAAACACATTCGAATACGACGACAGGAGTAATAAATCAAACATGATCTGCAGTATTGATAGCGAGAACGAAACGAGAACGAGTTCGATAGGTAAACACGAGGAAGATGTACGAAAGGTGTCCACCAGAGAGCCGTCACGAGTACATGTGTGGAATGGATCAACATCACTGCGATGATATCCAACAGCTTTCGAACGGCACACCATTCCTTGGGTTCCAAGGGCTTTTCACGTCCACAAACTACCTATTTTCGACGCGGTGGTGGTTTAAGAAGAGTTGGACGTAGTTGAGAACGAGGAGGAGGAGGAACGAAGCTGGACCAGCAACGGAATAGCCGAAGGGAATACCAGGCGTCCAAGCCCATGAACCACTCCACCAATTTAAACGCAGTAAACATTTCGGATGAATCAAAACGGGAACAAAGAGGAGGGGAGGGGGGGAAACTGTCGAAGGTTTCGTCATTGAGGGACGTGGTTATCAGCGGGAGCATGTATATGTTGAATGTGGATGAGTGTGATGGGTTGAACGACCCGGAAGAGGTTGATGATGTGAGAACGTCACGTTATGACGAATATATTTGGGGAGTGACTTGAATGCAGGTGATGATCGATGATGAGGGAGGGGTGTTTCAATGTGGATGAAAGCTGGTGGCGTCCTTGGGGAGTGAGAAGGGCAATTGACGACTGATGGTTGCCAAAGAGGAGGGTCCATGTTGAATGAGTGAGCAGGAGGACGAAGATCCAGCTCGACGTCGTAAGCCAACATCAACGCCGCGAAATTCATCAACTTCCCGACGACAGGGCCCCATTCCTTCGGGGAGAGGAGCGGTTCACGATCATAGCCACCAGCCGTGGACATAGATGAGGTTTAGAATCTGTTGTCTGCATGTTGGGAGGTGAAAGAGGGAGGAACGACGTCGAATGAGATCCCGTGGAAGCCATTGTCAAAAGAAGAGGAGGAGGGGAGAGTGATTTTATGGAGACAGGTTGTATACGGGTTGCGAGGAGGAAGGAAAGACGTCAAGCCGGATAAGTTGCGCATTGGTCGGTTCCATTGGGAGAAAGACGCCCACGTCGAATGAGGCTTTGTGGAAGTATATAACGACGAAGCGTTAGAAGCAGCGGCGAGCGTCGTGTTGAGCATGTCTGATGCGCGAGAGGATGCGGAAGGAGTAGGTGATGTTGGAGATGAAGATGCACCAACGCGGGGAATGCTTGAAGATGAGTGGGGAGAGCGAAAGTGCACAAGGTAACTGACTCGATGGACAACGACAGTTGGAACTGGGCGCGTGTAGCCACTAGAGAGCGTGTGTAGCGCGCCACGAGTAGAGGAGCGAATGAGTACAGGGTGATTGACACGACGGACAACGACCCTTGGAATTGGGTTCGCGTCTATACGGCGTGTTTAGCATGCTATGGATGGAGAGAGGACGGAGATGGAACGTACGTCGGCCATTTGCTCAAAAAATCTGAAACAGTGCGCTTGACAAGGCATAAACGCCGTCTCGAAGCTATAAAAAAAAGGTTCAGACAAGCCGTATCTCGAAAAAAAAAAGACACTTGCCATATCCCACAACCCATATCCACCACATCGCTCGTTCCTTTCAAAGTCCTGCTGCTCCATGACTATATCCTCGCAACAACACTTGCGTTCATAGCTCCTGATGGGTCTTTGGTCGTCGCTGTCATGCTTCAGGATCTTCAACACCGGATTGAGCGGTAGGACATCGTATTCAAATAGTCCTGAGATGGATTCTACAATGAGGAATGAGATAGGTGTGTGGGAGGAACATGAATGGGAACGGGAGCGAACCCGAGCACGAGGGAAGGGAGACTTGGGTTTCGAGGAAAAGGAGGAGGGAAGGGGAGGATTAGAACGGATAAGGGCTTACGATGACGGTGGGCGCTTGATTCGTACCCGTCTCCACGAAGCATAAATATGTTCTTGCGCGGACCTTTAGCTACGTTTTTGCCGCATCGTCGTCCTTGTCCAGGTGGACCTGTCGACTACGAGGATGCGAAAAGAGCGTATCCAAGTGTAGTTACTGCAGAGCAGCCTGAGATGTCGATGGACGGGGATGGGGTCGGGGGGAAGGAGGAACGGAGCAAAGGTCCGCAAAGCCGAAAAAAATACAACATTACGTCAAAACACAATCGCGTCGAGTTTGTGCCTTCCCATCCACTTCGACGCCCATTTTGCCTCTGACGCAGGTCCAACTTACCTCTGGAATCTTTTTGCGTCTCATACGCACCGTTGGTGGAGTAAATCATCGAACCTGTCCGCTTTTCGTTCATCTGCAAAGTTGATTAGCGGTTCACGAAGCGGTTGAGACGAGGATAAGCGTAAGCTTGGGACCACGAGTGACGTGGATTTCCTCTACAGATCCAGGGCATGGAAGGCCTTGACGACTTTCTCCAACCAGACAAGTTGTAATACCATTAGGAGGTCCGAGAGGGATGAGGGCGAGACAAAAGCAAAACCTTTATCGTGGTAGTTCTCTCACTGGGAATCAAACGCAGATCCAATATGTATCATCTCGAATAACTGGTGTGTGTAATTATCCGAGTCCGTTATACGATGAGAGACTGGTATGTGACGATATTTCCAGTTGGGCTTGAACACGGAATGCTCGAATTTGAACCGCTGTCCAAGTCAATGTGGATATGGTCTTCGTGACAAGCAAGAATCAAGTTGTATTCCGGATCCGAGATGTGCGAAAGAATCTGCAGCAAAACGAATCTTCCCTGCATCCTAGGCTAATTCTCTCGCTGGGAATCGAACCCAGATCCCACACGAACCGAAGGAGAAGGTCCGAACTATTTAGTTGGTGTGTGTGTAATTCAACCGTTATACTACAAGAGAATTGGATTTGAGTGCAAAAATTCTTCGATAGAATCGGGGGCGGCCAGTGCTCGGACAAGAACCTGAAAGGTGTAC
Organism: Pluteus cervinus; assembly: GCA_004369065.1. Classification (NCBI taxonomy): domain Eukaryota; kingdom Fungi; phylum Basidiomycota; class Agaricomycetes; order Agaricales; family Pluteaceae; genus Pluteus; species Pluteus cervinus. Next base: position 63,137 of record ML208457.1, read on the forward strand.
CTGAGGACTCTTCGAATTGTGTTCGTCGGTTTCACACCTCATACAAGTGCGCATTACATCGATCTAATCCTTGCCTCCCCAAAAAAGGTTGCACAGTCAAACGCGATCTACTCAGCCTCACAAAGGGATATCCAATCAACGATATCACTCAGACAGCACCTTCCCAATTGCACGATTTGAACGTTCGCCTCATACCCCCAGGTTTCAGATGATAGACAAAAATTCACCTTCGCCTCCAGAAGAGACAAACAAAAATTGCGTATATAAAGCTAGCACACCAAACTCTCTCACTGGGAATCGAACCCAGATCTCACACGGAATGCTTGGACCTTGTCTTCAGGACATCAGGTGTGTGTACTTGGCCCGCTATACTATGAGAGATGGGTATCACTAACGGTTGAGCAGGCACTTGCGATCCAGAGGAGGTGAGTTCACATTCGCACGTTTAAATCATTGGGCATCACTTGATTTCCTTATCATTGGCGGCAACCTCCTACTTTTTGCTTTACTTCCCAAGAATCAAGGTTAAGTGGCCACACCGTCCGTCCGCGCACGTATAGTGCGCTTCAAGGCGTCGAGGTCAATCTTCTTGACTATCCGATCGATGTAATAAGTACTAAGGTCCATAGAGTATAACCCTATCGCACAATCAAAGCAAGATAACGAATTCAAACCTCAATGCACTCTATTCACCACACAGACCGATGAGACAAAAATGCGCTTTGCGAAGAAATGATTCCTCCCGCTGGGATTCGAACCCAGATCCCACACAGAACAGGAAAGCTAGAATGTGCTCATATATCAGGTGTGTGTGTAATTAATCCGTTATACGACGAGAGATTCCGATTCGGCCTCACCGTCTACAGCATCGTTCTACCGAATCTCTGGTATGATCTCGTTCTCGCCTCTACTCTGTCAAACAAATCCGGGAGGTTAGAACATTGGGTTCCTGATCTTCGTGAGATTGATATTGTGTTCGCCTTTTTGCAGAGAGCAGCTGAATATCTGAGTCACCGATACCTCCAGTTCCCTGCCCTCGAACTTCGAAACCTCAAGGCGTTCAGATGGCTTGGAGCGCTATTGATTCTACAGAGTCTTCGAGCAAGGACCTCCTTATTGCTTTGCATGGAATCATGCTTTACCGTGGTATGCCCTGTCCTCCGTCTGATGTCCAGGAAGAACAACGAAAACGAGAACGGAAATATATGGCAACTGACTTTATGGTTTCAGAAGAGAGTTATGGAAGTCCCTCACTGAACATCTGTCGGTGGTGTATGAGATGGTGGTACCGGTAAGGTAGGTGATAGTGAGGAAGGATGAAGCTCAAGCTCGACTAGGACGGAAGGTAAAGAAGCGGATTGACAAGCTCGGGAATTAGAGTTGGTGAAAGATAACGAGGACGAGGAGAACGGAGTCGGTATAAGTGCAAATGGAAGTATCCACATCGCCGTTAACATCATTTCGTTTCCTATGTCGCATATAAGCCTCGAAAAAACCATCAAAGCCACCCAGGGAGCACAAAAGAGCTTACCCATATCATACCCCTTCATCGTATGCCAACCCCAGCCTATAAAAGTCCCGATATACTCCAAATAAGGAAGCAACCAACAATGGAGGTGCAACGCCAACGGAAGCGCCGATACTGGGAGGTTATCGAAAAACCAAGCTACTGTAGATCGGTTGCTATTAGGGCAGCTCGTCTGATTGCTCCTTGTTGACGGTCGGAGTGGATTAGGAACATGGGCGATGGGAGTGCACGTCTGGCGGTGTGCGGGAGGTTAAAACGAGGAGAGAAGGGGAGGAGAGGAAGGAGAAGGGGGGATGAGTGGGTGGGAGAAGGAGGAGGGACGTGGGGAGAGGACGAAGACGGATCGGAAATGGAGGTGAGGACGAGTGAAGAGAGGGAAAGGTGGCAGGGTGGTTGAGGTGACGGGCAACGACTGTAGCCACTCTGAGACATGGTCAGCGCAGGGATGGAACGTATGTCGGCTGTATGCTCAAGGCAGAATAACCCCGTAACAGAGTGTTCGACATGGAAGGACCACCGTCTCGAAGCTAAAAAAGCGTCATATCAATGTCAAGTCCTCTCTGAAGCAGGACTTTCACCATACCCACAATCGACATCTACCACGTCCTTCGTTTCTTTCAAAGCCCTGCTATTCCGTCTCTTCGGGCTCCATGATCATCTCCTTCTGCAACACTCGTGTTCACGGATCTTGGCTCGTCACGACCATGTCTTCAGCATCTTCAACGCCAACGTTAAGCGCTTAAGTGGTGGAACATCATATTCAGGTGGTTCGGAGATATGTTCTAAGACGATGAGCAAGAGGAGTGGACAGACGAACGGGAACACGACGAGAGGAGATACGAGGGAGGGATAATGGGGTTTTGAGCAGCAGAGAAGGGAAGAGGATAGGGAAAGTGCACGAGGGCTTACGCGCTTACGATGGTGGACAGCGCCTGATTGCATCGGTCGTCAACGCGTCAACCTGAGATGTCAATGGACGGCGACGGCGATGGAGCGAAGGAGGGAGGAACGGAGAAAAGAGTCCGCAATGCCGAAGAAGTCAACATTACGTAAAGACCAATCCAATCGCGTCTTTTCCGGCGTTGCGCCCTTCCCCGTCCACTTCAAAGTTCGATGCCCACTTTGCCTTTGACAGAGGCTCCGCACACTTCTGAAGCTTTGTTCGTCTTGTACGCATCGTCAGCAGAGAAAATCGTCGAACCAGATGCGTCTATCTCGGTTGCGGAACTCGAACTGATCAATGATTCACGAAGAGGTTGAGACGAGGACAAGAGAAAGGTTCGGGGCTATGATTGACGTGTATTCCCTCTGTGTCCACGTCATGGTAAGCCTTGCCGACTTTCTTCGACCATATAAGCACCTGGACGAACATGGACGAAAAAAAAATAAACCTTATTGACATCACGCCTAGTTCTCTCGCTGGGAATCGAACCCAGATCCCACACGCACAATGAAAGCAAAACCAAAGAATATCTGGTGTGTGTAATTCAGCCGTTATACCACGAGAGAGTCGGATTCTGACTTTGTCTTTAACTCCGTTGTTAAGTAAAATTCTTCGGTAGAGATGGGAACACATGAATGCTCGGGCAAGAAGTACGACAATACTCATCGAATTTTGTTAGGAGGCAAGTTCCTATCTCATCATTCAAATTGCGACAATACTAAGACGTCGTCCCTTCAAACCTACCTTCCCGGGGCAATGTCAATGCTGTATCGACCCTTTGCATACAGAAATCCCGTACACTTGATATTCCACCTGATGCAAAACGAGTATCAACTCTCTGCTTGGGTAATATGGAAAGTATGATCAATTCTTTTATTATTATTCCGTTTAGAAAGTGTTACCACAGCATATCGTCAAGACATTCACTACATGAACACCGAGGCCTTGGAAGGAGCACGTGAGAACATTTATTTTTGTGTACAATGGGTAAGGTCACGGAGCTCACTGACTATGAAGATTCTTCCAAATTTTGGTCAAGCAGTCACAAGCGCAATGCGCAGCTGACCAACCCTGTCCCCAGGGGTAATGCCTCTTTCCAGTAATGCGGCTTTGAGGGATTCAAGTGCATTCTCCTCATCAACCCCACTTTCGTAACCAGTATCGTCAGTCTCCAGCTTCAGGGACTGTAGAGGTGCCCCATTGTTGGAACGTGCTTGAACCATATCGGCAATGTCTCCCATCGTAACCTGGCAAACCCTCAGCCTGAGAGAAATTAGTTTGGGGAAGAAGAGCATTGGCACGGGTGATAACCATTTGAAGGACTCCTGAGTGAGGTAGTTATCATTGCCACGTAAATCCACTTCCAATTGCTTGAGAAAGGCAAGTCGATCCGAAAGCCGGGCCAGTCTCTTATGGAGGTCAAGTTCTGTAAAGTCACCCAACCCGAGATGAAGACTGGTCAGAATACAGTGGGACGTCGACAGTAGCCGCAACAGGGCAGTATCTTCGATGTTAGGATGGGATTCACATAAGGTCAATACTTTGAGGGACGGCAGCCTCAAATGGTCGAACAGGGATTGAGCACGATCACAACCTCCGATATTTAAGGTTTTAAGATTGAGAAGAGTAACTCTTTGAGCCGTCCACTGGCTTAAATTGGCTTCAAAAAGACCAATAACCCGAAATTCAACGACTTGGGGTGTTGCTTTCAAGAGGGAGATGGCCTCGTCCATGTGGATCCTACCCAGGCTAATCTTAGTCAATCCAGCGCCAGAAACAGCAGTGAGGGTGCTTGGATTTGGCAATCCCCCGTCCCACTCGAGGCGACGGAGACTGGGTAATGTCCGAAGCATTTCGAAAAATTTTGGAGCACCATCCACCCAGTTGGTTGCATTGAAAACAATTTCCTTGAGGTTTGGTAGGTCATTTGGGCCGAGAGCACATAATCTATCGATAATTGCTGTCTCCCCGATAGGTTCGTAGGACTCGAGCAGTCGGCAACAGTGGAGATGAGGAATAATGCGATCAAAAGTATCGGCTATTCCGCGGGGAGATTCCTTGAAGAAAAAGCTTTTATGTTTCCGTTGATTAATCACCACTTCCAGTGGTTGGTTATTGGAATGGGTGAGACACAACTGGGTCTTGAGAAGGGTGTCGTCATTTGGGTGGTAGATCGTGATTCGTGTCCACAGGTCCGGCGTCAACCTTGCTGCCTCCTTCCAACGTTGGGAAACCTGCATCAAGTTGAAACCTATGGGTTTTTCCATGCGAACTTCGGTTGGGGAAGGGATAGAACCCTTGTCTGCCAAGATGAAGATTTGTTGAAGGAATTTCATCGGAATATTGTCAATGGGACAGCCAGCGGGCTCTTTGCATTGTGTCGGTGCTTTGATCGATGTTGTTGAAGGCATTTCGAGAAGGAGAAGGATTCTGTGAATTCTGTTGTGAATTTAGGGAGCTTTATATACTCGAAGACGTGATGAAGCGGCGCGCGGCATATCTTCGAGTGGCCATGGTGGCCATCTATGTTGCAGCTCACAAAAAGTCCACAACAACAAGTGCCTTAAGCGTGGATCTCGTCAAAACGCCGCTGGATTAACTTGGCCGCATCCACCACCTCAGAATCTTGAATACGGGACTCCCTCACTGGGATTCGAACCTCGTCATCATCTCTACGTTCTCCTCGTCAAACACATTCAAGAGTTCGTTCTCTCTACCTTCTGGTTAACACCGAACATACCTCTTCGACCAACACCCTCAGATCCAAAAAATGTCTATTCACTTATTGGAAGCTCCCTTATACGATGAGAGATTGGTATCTGACGTTGTCATCAGCATGGCTTGAGACCGGATTTGATACTGAAAACCATTTATAACAAACTAAATCGTTATGATTGTGAACACAAACGGTTGAGCTGGCACTTTCAGTTCCGGGGAAGGGACCTAGGGACCAAGTCAGTCGCTCGGCGGCGTTACACGTTACTCATGATGTGCTGTTTACGCCACTAGTTATCGTGACGTTATGATGTTCTTGGAGGCACAGCCGCCACGAAATACCTCTGAACATGTGTCATGCCTGCCACAAGTCCTTTAAACGGGAAAATACAGTTCCCTGAGACGCATGGTCAACCTTATCACATCGACTGGACACTTGGTGGGTGTAATTTCGCCACTATACAACCACAGATTTGGATTTGACTTGGCCTTCCCACTGAAGCAATGCGGTATTACCTGGGTGTAACATCGACCTAATCCAGATCACGACAGCCTAGGCGCCACCGTAAGGTGGTGGATGTGGCCAAGTTGGCTGAGCGGCGCTTTGACCAGATCCACGTTTACGCCACTAGTTGTTGTGGCCTTTTGTGAGGTGCAGCGGCAAGGAAGTGGCGTGTCGTAGAAACACTGTGTGATGGCCACTACGACTTGAGCTGCAACATTGATGGCCACCATGGCCACTCGAAGATATGCCGCGCGCCGCTTCATCACGTCTTCGAGTATATAAAGCTCCCTAAATTCACAACAGAATTCACAGA
>ML208458.1:12102-68678 GCA_004369065.1 Pluteus cervinus
TCTCTCTCTAGTATCTCAAGTGTTCCGGAGTCCCAGTCAACGAGAGATCTTCTCAAAAATAACGCTTTGTGATAGAGAAGGGGAAGGCGAGGAAGCACGATCCACTCGACTAGGCTCACTTCGGGCTTTGCTCACCCTGAATCCCATTCTCCTCACCTACATCCGCACCATCCACATCATGCGTCTTCCTCCTCATCAGTCTTGCTTTGCCCATCTTTGGGTCGAACCCGCTCTAGCATGTCTCCTTAAAGACCTTCTAGCCGCCCCTCTTCAGCACCTCAGGCTCTCTTCACAGTGGTGGGAATCTTCCCTGGATTGGGCAGAGTTCAGTCTTCCGCTTAAGGATGTGCTAATTCAAGTCTTCTCAAAACCAAGTCTTCGAGTCCTCTCTCTGGAAAACTGCGTATTTCCGCAGAGTTTCTTTCATCACCTCCATCTACCTGGTCTCGAACAAATTGACTGGGTTGAACCGTCTATCAGGACGGAGGCCGTTCCATTACCCACTGCCCGTGTGCCGGGAACAGGTCAACCCTGCCTAGCCAATCTACAATTATCCTATGGGGTGTATGTGTCCCGGGATGCAAATGACGAACCCGATTTCGAGGTTCAGAATTCGGGGCTAGACCTTTCAGCCTTGAGATGTCTCTACTTCAAAATCGAAACTGATTCTCTGAAGCCCTCCCTGCCGCGTATCCCCCAATTCGAACGGATTGAAGAACTAAATATCGAGGTTATTGATAAGTTTGATTCAGGTCGGGGACAATTATTGTCACTTCAATTAACGCTAACTGACTTTCCTTCAGACGACGACGACGTAACCTCGTGGTGCATAGATCTCAGCCGATATACAAAATTGCGAAAGTTGTCACTACGTCATGTCTATCCCGATGGTCTAGACACATTCGCTATCTGGATAGGGAATAGCCTTCAAACTATTCCTTCTTTCCATCCCACTCTGCAATCTATCAGCGTCGGTCTTGACTTTAAGCCACCCACTGAAGATTGGGACGCTTTCAAGCCGCTCTCCCATCAGCTTTTGCGACTGACGCAAGAATCGAAGGGGGTGTTGAAACCATCCTCGGTTGTAGTTGATCTGCGAACAACAGCTTTTCATGTATCCCAAGAGGAACTTATGAGGTGTCTGAACTCGAGTTGGGAGGGAGAAACCGAGAAGATGGTAATCGATGTAACATATTCAGCTGCTTCGTGACATTCAATAGTTAGTAGATAGCTCGTACACACCGAGTTGCGACGAAAAATAGTATGAACCACTGCGTCCAGATTCTGGTTGATGCCTGAACGTTTTAGTGCCCAAGACCGTTTCGACGACGCGTCATCGTGGGAAGGCAATTTGGCTCATTATCCTAGCGCCTCCACTGGATATCGCATCTGCAGCTCCTCATAATTGAGCACAAGTTCTAGTAAGACCATCCAGTTTTTACTATACATGCTTTGGTGACTAGTTTAACTCAACATATAGGTCCCACCCTCGGCACCATGAGTCTCGACGAAGACATTGTCGACATCATCACGGACATCCTGCAATCTGAATCAGATCAATCCACTCTTCGCAATCTATGCCTCGTTTCTCGGATATTCCGCAGCTCTACCCAACGAAAGATCTTCTCGGAATTAACACTTTGCAATCGGAATCAGGAGGACCAGGAAGCACGATCAACTCGGTTATCCTCATTGCGATCTTCGTTGATCACGAACCCCATCCTAATCACTTACATCCGTACCATCCACATATCACAGCGTCCACTCGAAGATGGTACAAACGGAGATAATCTCTGGCTTGATGATCCCGCATTGGTTCTTCTCCTTGAAGAACTTATACCGACCTCTCTTCAGCGCCTTCGCCTTCACTCGGAATTGCAAGCACATTATATAGTTTGGGAAAAGTTGAATCCTCTCCTCCAGGATGTACTTCGCCGCTTGATCTCAAAGCCAAGTCTCCAGGTACTGTCGCTCAAGCGATGTGTATTTCCTCCAGGATTCTTCGCTCAGCTCGAACTCTCTTGTCTTGAGCAGATGGAATGGGTTCAAACAAGGATCGATCTGAAGAACAGCCTGGTCATTCCTGATCAACTTGCTCAGGACAACTCTCATCCATGTCTATCCACTCTCCGTCTAACGTATGGGGCAGACCCATCTCCTGATCCAAAGGGTGACCTCTCTGCGATACAGCACTCCGGGCTGGGTTTAATTTCCCTCAAGTACCTATATGTCACATTCGACGGAAGGAAGCCTTTCCTTCCACAAGTACCCCAATTCGAACAGATCCAAGAACTTCATGTCGAGCTCATTGATAAGTTTGAGACAGGTGAGCGAGCTCATCTCCTTAACTTGGCGTATTCCCGGTAGTTCATCAATGATCTCTTTAGATTTTGGACAGAGTTCATGGCAAATTGATCCTGGCCGGTACCAAGCATTACGAAGGTTATCCCTACATCATATCTTTCCAAACGACCTAGACACATTTATCGCCTGGATCGCAAACACTCTTCAGAATATCCCTTCTAGTCACCCAACTCTGAGCTCTATCATAATTGGTCTTAACTTCGAACCTGCAAGTGGACTGTTCTGGGACCGTATCAAGCCACTCTCGCTTCAGCTCTTGCGTTTGACTCAAGAATCGAATGGGGTACTCAAGCCATCTTCGGTTGTGGTATATGTGCATACACGCGGTGACGATAAAGATGATGTTGATTTACGCAAACTCACCGACTTCCTGATCAGTGATTGGGAGGAAGCAGTGGAGAGGATGGTGATTGATGTATCGTCCTCAGCTGCGGCCGCTCCGTGGCATTCGATAATTGGCAAAGTGTAGGACCATTACTAGATACCGTATTCCATTTGATGTTTGAGTTTGAAACTAGGCTCCGTCTTTCGATTCCATAATGAATTTTGTGCTGTGTTTTCTTGACTTGCGACTTGATCATTTGCCGGGACGTGGGAAGAACTGGCCTGCTCCGAGCGATTGGCTATGCCCTATAACGTTTCTTATCTGCCCATCAGCTTTTCACTGTACGCCTGGTTTAAGTTTTGAATCCGCGAGGTATGGTGCCTATACCTTCATGGATGATATCTAACCCGCAGCTCACTAGAAAGCGTTTGAAGGATGAACCAAGATGTCATCGGAATCGTTGCCGATATCTTGAAAGAACGGGACTCCATTGGTCTCTGCAATCTCTCTCTCGTCTCTCGTATCTTTCGGTATCCTTCTCAGCGGGCCCTTTACTCTCGTCTTACTCTAATCAACCGATCGGGAGACGCCCACCTCATACGACTCAATGCCCTTACCTCAGTTCTCAACGATAACCCCCGACTGTGTCAGTCGGTGCGATCCGTTGCCTTGATCTGGAGCCCACCAGGCTACTTGTCCCTCTCCCCTTCTTGGCTCGAAACAGAGACTGGGATTAGCGCTCTGTCCCCACTTCTCGAAACCTTGGCCACGTGTCCGATCCAAGAACTCGCCCTCAAGGTTATGGGTATACGGCAGACACTAAAATGGGTACTCTTGGATCTACGTATTCGTACTGGGCTACGAGGAATCTTCAAACAAACGACTTTCCGAAAGTTGTCGTTGTGCCGCGTCGATATTCCTCGTCAGTTCTTTTCTTCAGATATGCTCCCGTTCGTGCAGGAAGTCCATTGGGATTCTGTATCATTATGGGCAGGCCACGGACGAGACAATGAAACAACTCTGGGTGTAACATCACCGGAAAATCAACCACTAGAGACCCTAACTCGTCTCACTTTGGTGCCGGGAGAGGATTCGACGCCTTCTGAAATGACATCTACGATGATCAGTACTGGCTTAGTTCCCCGTGCCCTCCAATCACTTCACCTGCGCTTCGACGACCCCGCACCCTATCTTCCAAAAGTACCCGGACTCGATACCGTCGAAGAGCTACACATCGAGGCCCTCCTTCCAATGTGGCGAGGTATATACCTCCATTGATAGTCTTTGTGTACGTACTCACCCTCATTTACATTACAGACTCAGGGGACGAGAGGAGCTTTATCAATCTCAAAGCATTCACAAGATTAAGGTGGCTGATAATGCATCAGTCCTTTTTCACCGACGTCGACTATTTACATTCGTGGGTTTGCAAGACACTTACGTCTATCCCATCTCAACACCCTAATATCCGGTCGATTGTCATCGGCCTCGCATTTCCTATGATTTATAACTCGGAATGTGATCCATTTGGGAGTATCGCAAGCGAGCTCTGGAGATTGGTGCAGAGTTCGGATGGGGTTCTCAAGCCGTCGGCGGTGAAAGTGCATATCCATTTTGAGGAAGAGGACGTGAACCGTTTTGAAGTCGCGAAGCAATCGTTTATGTGCTCGCATGGAGGGGATATCGAGTTGGATCAGTTCGACCTGGTGATTTGGCCTAGAAACAAGGATTGGGGGACAATTGTGGCAGAAGAGACTTGTCGACGTCGATATTGAATTATAAAAGTGTGCCTGTCGTTCTATAAATTCGATATGCTGATTTTACTAGCGCCATAATCTCGTGGGGAAGATACGCACAAATGAACTTGGCTCATCACGCCAGGGAAGATGAGCCAAATACTCAACACGGAACTCTCTCAAGAATTGTTGCGTCTCAGAGTCGAATCCATAAAAACATGTCTTTTCCACGCGATGCCGACGGTGTACCGGCTTTTCAGAATCTCAGTTGCTGACGCGCTGACATACGAAAAGGGGGTTGTAATCTTGCTTCTGCCCACCATGTCTCACAGCGACAAAAGCCCCTTCGTTTCAACGTGCCTCATTTTATCATGTACTTTGGAACAATTTCGCGAGATTCACGGGAATGAAGCTCCTGAATGGACAACGGACACCCTCTCCAAGCACGCCTTGACGAATATCATACCCCGTCATCGCCTCGGCCTACGTGCGGTTCAAACACACTATCATCTCGACGAACTCTTGTCTGCAATGTTAGAATATGCACCGCATACACTGGGAAGGCGATACGTAGCAGTGTCGCTTTTCATTGCGGACATCGAAGGGGGTGACATCGTCTTTAAAATTGCGGATGCGTGGATGCATGACCTTTTTCTCCCAAGTTCGTGATTTGATTCACCCGCTTGTCACCGAATTCACTCTCCTTCAGTCTTGGAAATGTACAAACCTAGCGAGAACCCGTACGACGAGCTCATGAACGGAGACCAATCACCCACGATTACTGGTGTCGTCAATCGAACCCTCATCAGGCAACAGGTGTGTACTGAACTCGTATGCTTTTTCGAGTCATATTAACAATTACACAGCTGTCTAAGCGCGAGCAGGACCGTTGTGCGATCAGTCGAGCATTTGATCGATATCGCGTCATCGAACTCATAAATGAAGGACGACTACAAGACATCCCCCAGGGTGTACCACAATTCCGAATGAAGATAACGCCGATTATTCCACCCTTATTGATTGAGTGTCATGGTTTCGCTGTGAGTGATACAGAATTCGTCAACTACTTGTAATCCCTTTCAAGTTCGTGTCTTCGCTAACGGTCTTATGAGACAGGCGGATTCTGGTCTCTGGGACATGTTCCTGTCTTGGACACAGATCGACACTGACAAGGTAGTACGGAGTGTCAATACTCCTAGGAATGCCATCTACTTGTCGGGTGTTGAAGATGATTCTGTCCGACGGTTTGACTTATATCTTGATGAGACCGCAGTGAGTTACTCCCCCTTTTCGATTATCCGGAGACTACTAAGGGTTTGATTAGGATCCGGACTCTCCCAACAAATATTCGGTACAGATGGCTCGAGCGGGGCTGGCACTAAGCAATGGTTTGAAGACAACGGATGTAGAGTTTCGAAGTGCCGCAGAATCGGGCGTGTAGCCTCCTGATCCAGACTTCGTCAGGATTCATGCTGCTTTGACCAAGGTTATCAATAATTCTGGTCTCTTGGATTATAGCAAGCGGCTCGAGGACGAAGACGACGAGTTGTTCGTTGGCCGGGAATCGGATTTTATAGCTCCCTTTGCATCCATGGTGTTATAACCGCTTGCACATGATATAGAACTGTTCAAGACTGGTTACCGAGAGTTCATAGAGTTTAATTTTTATCAAATTGGAGACTGATGTTATTCATTCCCACTCGATATTCGCTCCATAGCCACCCACCAGATTTGACGATGAAGACACGTTTGAGTCGTGTTCATGTGTGGTGTTAAATTTGTTTTGACGACTGCGTGACTTGAGGTGGATCATCTCACAAACTTGAACCAAACAACTTGGCTCGAGCCACTACCACACTTTGCCTCTCCCTCTCTCATTCCGATTCAAGTTCTATTATTCCGTCCAGCAGCACGCACTATGGCCCACACAAACGGAGGTGAGAAATCAATCTTCATAGCGACATCGAGCTTCCCATGTGTATTCATTCTTTATCTCCCTCCAGAAGTCGGCCTTCCTCATCGCGTAGTCCCTTCCCGGGCCGTTCTTCTCGATTCCGAATCCGGAGGATCATACAATCCCTCAGCGTGTTCTCTCACCGCAAATACCACACAATCCGTCTCTCATGGTGCTCGTGCCAATGCCGTTGCCACAACGCGTCAAGAGGTCGACGATGACAGTGCCACACTCGAGGCACGCATTGCCACCATGAATCTTCACAATTCGTGCACTGCTATCGCTCAGCTCCCCTGGGAACTCATGCAAGAGATCTTCGTTATAACCTCTCGAAGTGCCGGATACCGAAAGGTCGGAAAGACTGCACTGTCCGTCACTTGGGTCTGCCACACTTGGAGAGAAGTGGCACACGGAACTTCAGCTCTTTGGGACCACATCGACTTCTCCAATCCGGCGTGGGTCGAAATGGCTTTATTTCATACGCAAACCCGACCCCTCTACCTTTCATTCACCTTTGAATGGGAGGAGTACGAAGACGCAAACCGGCTATTTTCTGTATGCCTCGAACAACTCGCTCGAATCAAAACATTCAGTGTCACTCGAGCCAATCCGGCGGGCAACGAACTGAATGTATGCTTGAATCCTTTATGGACCACCAGCGCGCCTCTTCTCGTGGAGTTAGCGCTCTACAGCCGAACTATCCCGAGGAGCCTTTCCCCCGAAATATTCCCCAGCCTCGAAGGACTCTCGCTAGTCAACTGCAAGTTCGAGTGGGAGTCTCTACCCATCCGCACTGGCTTGAGGACACTCGTAATCGATCACCCCAGATCCAGAACCTCGGCTGAGTATCTTTTGGGGAGATTATCGATCATAGCTCCTACTCTGGAGTGGTTAACGTTGAATGGAACCCTTCTCAAGACCATCGCCGCTCCTCGTGCCAATCTCCTTGGACGACTACCGCTAAAGCTCAACAAGATCAGACACTTCGAAATGCGGGACGATTTTTCTCCACCAATCACCCTCATTTTGGACCACATTCTCCTGCCATCACACGTCGATACTATTGAACTCCACTTGCGAAGCGGGAGAATCAACCAATTTGAGATGCTCAGAGCACTAGTGTCCTGCCGGGGTCTCGAAAATTGGCCTGGCGATGCAGTCGAGTTCGATTTGCAGTATGATACTCTCTTACTCTACATGGTGGACTCCGACCGTAGATCTATCTCCCTGAGCCTGGAAAAACCTACCATCGACCCTCGGTGTGTCCAACCTGTCTTCGACATCCTCCCGCCCTTCCGGATGAAGACTCTTACCCTCTCGGGAAACTCTCTCGACAACCATGTCACCACCCTGCTAGCCAATTTCGACGCACCAGGGACCACCGAACGCATCGAAGTTGTTCAAGCCTTCATCCCGAAATTTACCACCATAATCTACAACCAAAATCGGCGAATTCGGAAGGTCCTCGGATGCAAAAACATTACAGACTTCGGGAATACGATAGATAGCGAGATGAGGGCGCGATGTCGAAGCATCATCACCTTTCACAAACTCACCACATTGGAGTATTACGGAGATTTCAATGCCGATATTAGTGGACTCACGATGGACCCGGTGGACTACGAGGAGTCTGTTGAAGGAGAACTCAACCCGTGGTGGTGCTCTACTGTCCTATCAGACGAGAACGGTCGACTCTCGAGAATGTACTTCGGTATTCTTGGTGAATGGTTGAAGTGGCGACAACTCGTAGGTTTGGAGGTTGGGAAACTGATCTTCAACGACATGAATGTACCCTCAAGGAAGTATCTTGAGGGGCTTTGTAAGGGTGTCCAGGTCGAATGCATCGACACGGTACATGTAACAGACAACAAAGAGAAGATGAAGGTTTTGACCTTCAAAGCCAACCCTCGTGCTTGATACTTCCACGACATATGTTTTATCTGCATATTCATTTTCAATTCCCCTCTCACTTTCTCGCCATATGCATGTTGTCCGTCTCACGGACTCGATTCTCGAGCCCTCTGTATCCATAACCCGCACCTAGTTTTTATATTCTGCGTCTAGCTATAGTTGTATCCTCTGACCGAAATGTTAACGAGAACTTATATCAATAATAATTCCTTTGCGATGAACTAGAACCTTGTAGAAGGACCCCGTCGTCCCCGTCGTCCTTGTCTCATTCAACGGTAATATATCAAGGCCCGCAACCAAGGAAAATTTGCCCTGAACTTCAAGTATAGTAAGGGTCAATTGGAGGCTTACTCACGAAGAAGACAGCCGAAATAATTTCGATAGAACTGTCGTGGGGACGACCATAAAGCTGGAAGGCGCGCTGGTCAGTACCGAAGCACTCATTGCATACTGCTGACACTGCGAGTCAACGTCATCCTCGAAGTGGGATTTGCTCATCGCGTCAGGGAAAGTTCCCACGCACCGCATGGTTGATACTCCAGCTCACAACCGCCAACAACCTCGGTTAGGCAACTGCCTCCAACCCCCACTCCGATGGCAGACCTCACGTTGTCGCCGTTGTCCATATCCTCAATGAGCCCCTCTCCAACCATGGACCACAGCGCCGGCACAGAAACCCCTGCTACGTCTGTATCATCCGATTCGGTACCCGCTGTTTCGACGGAGCCGTGGTACAAAAGAAGGTTTCCGCTCCCACCAACCTCCTCGGACGTTTATAAACCCAAAGACGCGCTTGAAGATATCTCGGGTATATGCTATGCTCTCGAACTTTTCCTGGCGTCGCACATGGTTGAATCCGAGGATTATTGTCATTCAAAAGATCCCAAGAAGTATGTGTTATCTATGATTTCGAATGCATGATGAACTCACGAGACGCGCAGAGAACGACTATATTTCGCGTCGGGATTCGGTCTGATACAGTGTGTGAAGGGGCTGATGTCGTACGAGGACGAGGTATGCTCGAGATCGCGTCGTGATTATGTTTTCACCGCTCATATTCTCTTCAGGACCTCTTGGCCGCTATCGGGCACACCAAACGAGGGATACAGATCGCTTCACTACATCGCAAGCAGCAAACGCTCTTTGGTTCACGCATCGTCGGCTTCGTAGCCTCGTCTCTAGGCGCCACGACCAACTCCGGAATCGTCAACTTCATCAAGGGCATGACACCCGTCGAACGACACGCAGAGTTAGTTTATGCTGAAAGTTCGTTCCAAAAGGTGCGTTCTAGCTTCTCGTCGCGTTTAGCCTTATTCTTATCACTCTCAGGCGTTACTCGGAATCGTGTACTCTGGAGATTGGCTCGCGTTCATCAAAGAAGCGTGCGTCCTTCGTCACCACTCGTGCTACCCATTTTCACGTGCCCTCTAGTCTCAATCTTCGAAATGCTACTACTATCTACAAACACCTCGGCATGTATATCGACCATATGGACGCTTTGGCTGCACAAGCAAGTCCAGAACCGGCACCAAACTCAACACCCCGGATTGATACCACCGTTGACGCTCATTTCCGTTCGGGCGTTTATCTCGGCATTGGGATGTGCAACATCATTTTGTCGATGATGCCTGGCCGACTTTTGACCATCGTGGAGCTTTTCGGGTATACGGGGGATAGGAAATACGGGTTGGAGATGTTGATGAAGGCTGGAGGATGGACAGCGACCAGTGACGAACCCCTGGTTGGAGTTGGTACGATTTTTTCCATTCGGTCTTTTTTACGCGTCTCTAACTTCGTTTTCGTGTTTTTAGAGGAAGAGGGTGTCAGACGAAGCATCTGCGACATGTCCCTGCTTATCTTCCACCTTGTACTTTCAAGTTTCACATTTGACGGCGTTGACATCGGAATGGCTACCAAGATTCTACAGTGGAATCTGAAACGTTATCCCAATGGTTAGCCCATACTCTTATCATCCTCTCCCGTCGTCCTTACACCTTTTAGGTGTTTTCTTCCTCTTTGGCGCCGGTCGACTTGCACGTTGTCGCTCACAACCACTGGAAGCAATCGAATACTATACGCGTGCAATGGAAAGCCAATCGCAATACCGCAACCTCCACCATATCAGTTTCTGGGAGATCTCAATTGCAAGATTAGCGCTGTGGGATGTGAAAGGGAGTTCGGAGTTTTGGAGAGAACTCGTCAAAGAGGCTACCGTACGTCATTTCTCTCTCTTTTTGCATTCCACGTCATAACGCCCTCTGCGGTCCTTAGTGGTCGAAGTGCATATACACCTATGGCCTTGCTGTGTGTTTACTTGAAGTTGGTAGTGATGCCGAGAAGATAGAAGCCGCGAAACTACTCGAACAGGTTCCTGACCTTCGACAAAAGATCGCTGGAAAGTCAATCCCACTTGAGGTACGTATTCCTCGTGTTTCTGGTAACCTTCCTTCAGCTCACGTTTTCCACAGAAATACGCTGGACGCAAAGCACGCAAATTCCATTCTCAAGGCGCCCTCACACTACCAGCACTTGAACTAGCATATATCTTCCATGGCATCGCCCATGCACCTCGGGAGGTTATCATTGGCAAGATGTTACCAGAAGTCCAGTCAACGCTTCAAAAGCTTGGAGTGGAACCGCTCAGCCTCCCGGAAGGTTCAGCGCCGAGTTTGTCAACGCCAGACAACAAGGAAAGGGAGAAGATCGAGAAGAAGTGGAATGGGGGCAAGGGCGGCTATTGGGATGACTATTCCTTAGCACGCTTTTTGGAGGGTGTATGTCTACGCTACGTGGCATATCCGGTATGTTCAACCTTTCGGTCATTTCCCCTCTCCCTGTCCTTCGTTTTCCTCGTTGGTCCAGTGTTACCTCGGTTCATCGAAACCCTAACCCTAAACCATCCTTTCCTTTGTTTCTCGAGACCATTGGAACCTATCCTATGTTTTCCCTTCGTGTTTGTTGAACGCTTAACTAATCGAGTTTTTTTGTATAGGATCTCGATGCGGTCGTCGACTCCAAAGAAGTCCTCGCCATTCCTAAAGAAGTGGCCGAAGTCGGCGCAGCCAAAGCCTTTGCCGCAGTATTCGAACACGGTCCGAAAATCGAGCTGGATCATCATTTGGTTTACCATGCCCGTACGTTTTCTATCACATCATATGTATCCTTTCTTTCTTTCTGTCACTTTCATGTTTCACGTTGACGTGGCCACCATCACCCGAGCTATATCTGGGATGACCACCTAGCCGACTGTGGCTATTCACAGGTTATCACCGCGAGGATCACCCCACCCACGTCGGTCGGTGTTCTTGGAGATGACCTTGTTCCTGTAAGTTGCTGCGGCAGTCAGCAGTATCCGTTGTGGTGCCTTCACACCAATACAACGGTTGATTTGTCATTTACCGGTTATTTCTCGTTCTAGTTGATGCCCAGCCGATGGGGTTCAGCGTCGGTCCATCTTTTCCCCTTCCCCCTGAAGGAATCCCCATTCTATAAACCCATTTTCACTCGACTAAAGCCCACTTATCATCTGGGGTTTACTTTAATGACCGGTTTGACCGGATGATACGGTCATCTCTTGTAATATCAACCTTCCATGACATACCACCTCGTTGACATTCTGCTTTTGCCTCCGTTTACCACCTGCATTCCGTTAAACACTATATTCGCCGTATTACCCACCACTCTACTAACATATCTACCCTCTTTTTTGACAGATTACGAACTCGGCCGACTCCTTGCATGTCAAAGCAAGCACGACGAAGCCAAAGCTCAATTTGAACTGGTTCTGTCAGGTGCGTATCTTATCTTTATCACTTTCTTCACCCCGTTTTTTGTGATCCTATCCCCGCCATTCATGCGGTGTGAGGTCTATCGACCGGGGATGCGTCCTCATCGACGCGCGTCCCTCATTTAGCCATATTCCGAACACCAATGACGGAAATCTATCTTCAATACCCTCTCGTTATCCTTCAATGCCCTCCCGATTTTATTCCGTTATTACTAAAGTCACCGTCCGTCTTACCCGTCTCTTGTCAATGTCAACTGCCTACCTACAACCATGAGGTCGGCGTCGTTCTGACGGACGAATTTCTTTTGGATGGAGTGGTAGCTCATCGTTGCGATTATCTTCGCAAATCTCCAGTCCCACATCCATCTCCATCACGGTCGCTTGACCACCGAGCCGAATACCGCTCTTCTAATGGAGTTGGTGTTGAATTGGGAGAATGTCGTTGACGTTCTACACACACCATCCTCGTGCTTCGGCACCTTTCTTATTTACTCGTTCCCCCTCTGGTGCCGCCATATACTCTTCGAGATTTTCTTGTCCTCGTCTTTGTTGTCTATCTCGTCGTGATAGCCTTACTAAATGATGTATCATTGCTCTTCTTAATAGGCAAACCCCTCGAAGTAGGTCAATCTGGGAAGAAGGTACGTGTTTCACGGCTCATTTGTTTGACACCCTAATAACATCCGTCATCTTAACAGGGTAAATACAGCATGGAGGTACGTCTCGCTTTGAACTTTCCATTTACTTCGTTCTTCGTTCTGAAGACACCGTTGATATTTTAGAACTCCCTTCACATGCGAACGCACGCTGCCGCTGAGGCACTCCAACAGAAGCAATTGTGATCGCCAACTTACATGACCACCGCACGCCAAGACACGATACGGATTACCAGCCTGACAACTTCGTCAGGTATGACCCGAAGGACACAATCCCACCCCAGATCTCCTTTTATTTCTCATCTAACCGAGATAGGTATCCGGTGTCGATTCGCCGTTGTGACTGCCACTCGTTCTTTGGTTAACTCCTATTTTGCTTATCCCCCTTGCTTGCTTTCTTGATATCCCCCCAATGGATTCACAGATAACTTATACCTCATATACCGTACTTTGATCCCCACCCTATTCCTCTTCCCAACTCCTTTTGTAGTTATTCGACGCGTCCTGGCTCGAGCCGGGTTGTTTGACGTTCCCGTTTGTTGTGATGTTGAAGAAGAATTTAGTTTGTGTGTACTTTGACGAATATTATGAATTCCTAATACCGAGCAATGACCGGAAAGTTGCTTATGCTAACTAGTTACTGACCTTGGGGTGATGAGAACTTGAAGCGATAGGATACGAAGTCGTAGTCGCTATACTCATAGAGTCCCCCCTTCTTCAATTCGTTCTCGCGACTGTTCTTGATGACGTTGCGATAATACCTAGATATATATCATTCTATAAGTGCTGAATTTTATTTCCCATTCACGTCTGACCTCTTCTATGCCTTGTTTCTTGCAAATCGTTGACGCCACGAGGATTGTGCCGCTTGTTTGTTCATACTTCGACTCCTTTTTCTTGCCACTTGCCAACAAACGAGTTTGAATTCAGCTTGCCTCAACCGCAATGTCCTACGTCTTCTTTTAACTCGATTTATGCTATCTTACCGTGTACTCTGGAAGAATTTTGGGATAGGGGAACGCCCTCTCCGAGATCCAGAACATCTTGGCCAATGTCATACCCGCTCACCGCGATCGTCGACACGCAAAGCAACAGGAATATCACCTCGACGAATTATTGACTGACATGTTACAGTATGCGTCACAGTTACGCTCTACACTGCAAATGGGAAGGACCAGAAGATGGTGGATGACGTGGTGAAAGCATGGATTGTCATCTCCGAGTCGTCCTTCCCGAGTTCGCTTTTCAACCTGTTTATGCGTTGACTGATTCTCGCTCGATCTAACACGAGGACAACCAACAGAATAGCTTCGGGCTGCCTGAACTTCCTGTTCATCTAGGGATGCTCGAACAATACGTGGGAGACGGTGGTATGGTATGTCCTTTGTGAAGTGGGAAGCAGATTTTCCAACTCTTTTGGTTCCAAGTTATTCGTCACCGCACGATAACGGAGGACCCTTTATGAGCCTTCCATCTAGTGTTGCAGAAATATTCTTGAGCACAGCTCGATATCATTCTGAGGGAGAGTGGAGTGGAGCGTGGTCTCAATTGCCCTCTGACCGGTGAAATCAGAGCCGACTCGGAGGCGGACAAACCAACTTTTGAATTTAAATTGCTGGCCTCTCCGAAAATTTTCACCTTTTGGCAATATTTTATGATACACCCCATGATCTTCAATGGTTTCTGGGCCGTGCCCATTCGACGAATCGTGGTTTCAGCAAAAACAAGAATGTGATTGGTTCGTTTCGTTATTCGGTTCCAGGACAACGTGGGAATGAGCTACAACCACTTCTACCTTACTTCTGCCTATGTTCATCGTCTTCCTGACCCCAGCAGCATTATCCAACCTCCTTAGCGTAAAAGGCGCCGTATCTACTCCTTTACAAATGATAGCGAACACAAGACCCGCAGGAAATCGGACAAAAAGGCGATCAAGATGCTACCGAGGACTTCAATTGCAAGTTCACGAAAATTTTCAAAGTGAAGGCGGTTTCCAATGCTCCTCCCGACATCTCTATTGTCTCTTACACTTCTCTAGGTTCTTTTCAATGGTCCATTATTCTCCTTTCATTCTATCCAAAGAACAAGGACAAACCCCTGCCTCAAATCCCTTGCGCTCGCCGAAAACCCACAGGCGCAGTCCACGGAATACCGTGTATATCCCTTTCTAGCCCATTCGAAGACCTAAACAAGAATCCCCTACAACTTGGCCCGAAATGACGAGGGCACTCTATAGTACGTTCACTCCTGGAAAACTGACCCACGTGTCGTCATACCCAGAAACTCACGGACCACCCTCGAAGTTGTGGGTACCGGTCGGAAACAATAAACTAGGCGCTTTCCAATTTACGTGATACCTTGACACCTTCTCGAAACCCAGTTTCCGTCAATTGACGTTAATCCAGGTCGTCCTCTGCCGACAGGTTTTTTCTTCGACTCCTTTCTCCAGGGACTTTATAGGAGGGGCTTGATGGATACAATACATCCCCGACTCATCGCGTGCATCACCGCCTGGTTTTCCGGTCCATGGCAGTGACTATTGTCATGATCGATGCAGGCTTAGGTCTTCGATCCCTACATTAATATTCCCTTCACAATCCCTTCGACAAGGTGGAGCCATGAGGTACTTGCGACTGACGAAGAATTGAAAGCATGCCCAGGGTTACACAGGCAGGCAGTTCACCATCACCATTCCCCCGTTTACCCAACAACTCGTTTTTGTTCACATGCCAGTCGTTGAGGGGGGACAGCCTCGAACTATGTACGATTTTTCAGCAAATTACGAACCTTGACGCGGAGTTCAGGTGGAGTTTTGAATCCTTCGGGTGTTAAGGCGATTCTCGAGTTGGGTGCGATGAACCCGGAGGTATTACAGCCTCAAGCGGTGTGCTGTGTGCCCAAGTGGGAAGGAATACGACTCGGATATGTTCAACCGAAAGTTAGCGCCATTGGAACGCGCTAGGAGGGGGAGATACTGTACACGACGTGTCAACTGAGGTGCGTTGCGACTCTCCTCACTCGTTCGATGTTAAGGGCCAACTAGTCTAGATCGTCTCGGATAATCTGGCTGTGATGGGCTCGGTATGTACTGGCCTGATTGAATCCTGAGTAGGCGAGTCCCCTCCTCATCGTACCTTCATTTTGAAATTACGGGTGTATATTCCCCTATTTGTCGAAATGCGTCTGGTTTGTCGATCTGGAGTTGTGGTCGAGTGCCAGGATATTCACCTGATACCACGAGGTCTCGGCGGCGGCATTGGGCCGATTCATTTTTCGTGTCCATTTCTCATTTCACGATCAAGGCTGGACTTGTCTCGAACCGTCCATTTATTTTGCGCGCAGCCTCGAGGGAAATCGCTTCGAATAAGGTGACGTATGATATGTTGAGATTTTTTCCATGGGATTCGGATACCGTTCCTCACGAAATCCATTGTTGACGGAATTGATGACGACTTCGCTCAACTCCTCCTTCTCTGGTGCATGCGGTTGAAGAGTATATCATCGTCTATCTCTACATCAGGTGTGTACTGTATATCAAATACAAGTTATGAGATGGTGAAGGTGGTGATATATGTGCAAGTGGTCGAAATGCGGCTATGAACAACATTTTGAGTAGAGTGTAAGTGATAGCAAAGCGTAGAACCCAGATACGAAAGCCCAAAGCGACGAGAAAAGTAGAGAAGTGGATGAAGAGAAAAGATACAGTGGGACCGACAGGAGCGGGGGTCTTTAACGACCTAGGTCATTGTTCTGGCCTAATTGCGACAATAGATCGTGAGGGTTGGTGAACCCCGCCGTATTGAGCAGAGCGATTGCAGATTGTTGATCACGGGTCAACCAACCCTCTATCAAGCTCTGCATCAGCCTGTCTTGTTGAGCCATACCTCGCTGAAGGCCCACCATCTGTACGAGAATGTCCTGGTAGTTTCGTTCCAGTGCCCGCATTCGGACGGTCATCTCGTCTTGCTGTTCTTGAAGGAGACGTACTTGGGCCTGGAGGGCGTCAACTTGGAATTGGTTTGATGGAATTGGAACGCCCGTGCTAGGGTGGGAGGTTGAGGGTAGGTATGGGAGATGGGAAGATGACATTGACGGCGAGGGTGATGGAGAGAGTGGATGTCCAGTCGAATGGTGGTGATGGTGTGGGCGGTGCGAGTGATAAGGAGTAGAGGCGGAGACAGACGGTGAAGCCTGTGCTTGGGCTTGTTCTTGCGCTTGCTTTCGAGCTCCAGGTACTTTTCGTTTGATATTCTCTAAACCCTCGCGTTTGTCCGCGCTAAAGTCTGGATGGCGAAAAGTCCAGCTCTAATAAAAGTCGAGGTCAGTCGAGGTGATCTGGTCTACACGGAAAAGTTACGAGGTTGAAGACGAACCTGTTCTCCATATTGATCCGAATCTCCAGTCTTTACTTTGTGGAAATCATATTTGTTGAGCTGTCGGACGAAGCTGGCGAAATTTGAGTGCTTGAACATCTTGGGGAGGACGGTTTTAGTGAATTCGTTCATATCCTTGACGATGAAGCTGTCGCCATCGGGTGACCACGAGACGACGTCCTCGACAGACTTGTCTTCGAGCATTCTACGTGATATAGGCGACGATTAATGGAGGTAAGTGGGAAAAATTAGCGACGACTTACTTGTAAAGCTTCTTCACGAAATCAGCAGTTGAGGGCATTGTATCGTCTCGAGTATGGTCCATCCAAAGCGGAGATGTAGCTAAAATATCGGCTGGGGGGAGGATAGGGCGAGGCCTGGAGGGGACCTGGAGGGTGATACGAGTGGGGAAAATCCGACGCTTGTCGCGTAAACGCCGTTCCATCGTTTTTATGGATGGTCACGATTCAACAAAATGGACCGTTCTAGAACGTATTATCACCGAGCCGCGCAGGGGAGGTCTCTAATCGACAAGACTATGCCAAAATACATATATGCAAACAACCTAAATTGACTCGAATTGCCCACGCTGCTTGTTCGCTTGTCCGCTCTTGCTCGCCACTTCACTGATTGTTGCCTTTATCTACTTCTTTCTTTGTCTCGCGAGCTATTATTTCCAATCGAGCATCTTACATCACATAGTACAGTGCCGCGCGTCGCACTAGTGCAGAATCACCACCCGCGAAGAGATTCAGAGAATTAACAGTACGCAACATACGCCTTAAAAACGAGATTGAATTCAGACAAATTATTACAGAGAACAACACCGAAAGTTGCGAGGGATTTGGACCATGACACGCGTTGTGTCGAATTTGTCAATTATTCCTGAATTTCGTTTTGTTTTGACACCAAACAAGAAAAGAAGGCGGCGAGGTGCATTCCGAAGCCACGCGGAGGAACTTTCATGTTCTAGGCCCATAGCACTAGGCCCTCGGGTTCCTGCCTAATCTCCAGAAGTGGGAAGCTATCGACGTCACTCGCAGCGAGAATTTCAAGGCAATTATTGATGATGAGACTGAGCGGAAAAGAGTAGAAGAAGCTCTAGGGAAAGGTGTAGCACATGTTGATCAATACAAGAGCCTTAAAACATTGTCCAACATGAAGTTCATCACCGAACTCCGTGGGATCCTTTTACACTGAACGGGGGGACGAATATTCAGGCTAAGGGGAAGGAAAGGATCGAACCTCGGAGGCTGTAGGAGTGTTTATCATCATCTTCGGTGGCAAACATCGACACGTGGAGTCCGTCGTGTGAGCGCTTGGACTTCGAGGCGCTCAAGTTCAAAGGGGCGACCAAGAGCAGGGTCCCAATAGCAAAGTGGTGCCGCGTCTCTTTGAGAGGCATACGAAGTTCGAATCCCGATTGAAGGATCCTCTCCAAAGCATTGGTGTTGTTTTTGACTCCCGTACTTCTTCCTCTTTTTGTTTTAGCCTGCCGAACGAAAGGCTCACAACCCTTCGGAATGCACATAACAGCCGGTCTCATGGAATAGACCACCAGATCTTATTGTACGACATAGTAAATTTCCACGTAGATTAAATCAGAGAGGAACTCCATAGAATAATATTGTCCTTGTTATTGGGATGAGCATGTTTTCCGTAAAGGGAGTGTACTGTAACTTCTCCGTTATATTCTGAAGACGTAAAAAATCCGACGGGGAATACCCCATTGTTCTTTGAAGGAGAAGCTCGATGGCGTGCTTAAAAATGAGTAACGAGAGCTCGTCACCGGAAGAATAACGATGCGATGCGAACGACCTGATTGAAACCTTTCCGCCGTGGTTCTGGTTCCTTATCGATATCCCTAGGGCTGTCCAGCAAGTACAATGTTTATTAACCGTATCATCAAGGAGAAGGTCTTACATGGAATGCTTCTGGCGTACAACACAAACCCGGCGACTTGAATGAAAGAAATTAGTCAAAGGGTTGTATTCATACTCAACCGACGATGATTATTCATTCGTTATTCTGGTCATGTGGGTGTGGCGTGTACGCATTCATCGCTCCTAAGGAACCTGCTAGGTTAGAGTTGGGATTAGTATGGACGTAATATGAAGAGAGGGCGGGAAGAGAATGGAGCCTGAGCGATCCAAATCCCAATGGCGAAAGCATAGTACCGCACGATACTGTAGCCATAATAGCTCGTCACGGTATAGACAGCGAAATGAATGGACATGGACTGGGCAGTCTACTTACAAACCTCCCTTTCTCGATGTACCGGGGTGTTATCCCGAGAATAACGAGTTGATGTATCGTCATCGCACAGCCGAGTTTGACGACAGTCCCCGACCACGACCGATCTCCAGTGGAGTTCTGTGCGGCGCGTTGGGGTATGACCGCGAGGGAAACTTTCGATCGCTTCGAGCCCTTGGAGGAGTTTAGGAGGACAGTTGTCTTCCGCAAGGTCTCACAAGGAGGTGACCATAACCGAACAAGTTGTCATTGGGTAGCTAAAAACGATCGCATCGTGAGCCCCCAGAGAGTTGGATTACCATTTGAGATTGAATATCTGTGCCATATAACGGAAGGATTACCTGTAAAGGGTTGGTCATAGAGACGAGAAAGGTAGGTGATTCAGGAATCGATGGATGATACATCGGTGGCTTTGGCTTCGATTGGATCCGTTCTGGGTTGGGTGGTCATATCACCGTGATACCTATGATTCGGGTTGTCAGATAGGAAGGAACTAGACCGTCCCACAAGGCGGTGTGCATCGTTAACTTACTTCTGGGTTCAGTCCCGGGATGTCAACACCATTCAATGGTGTCAAACAATCAAGAGAGCCTGTCCAAGCTCTTGATTAATCTCTTGACGTCATCTGACTTCCGAAAGGAGTGGAAAGGGCATCTCCCGACGCGTTTCGGTGTTTCTCGTGCTTCAGGATCGATATCCTGTACGCCGCGGAGTCGTTGAACAGCAAACGACGAGAAAACTCCATGGAGTGGGGGAAGTCCGTTCATGGATGCTGTGACGTCGTCTAAAGGATCAATATCAAGTAAACAACCAAGAGCTCGGTCTTGACCGTGATACCCATTCAGAGCATCCCATGCCAACGCCCATGAAGGCAGTCGAATCACCAATAAACATAGCAAAAAAGTTTCGACCCATGGTTCCGTCTTTGGAAACTTGGACGTCGGTGACGGCCGTGGAAGGGTTATCGGTCGCTCTAAACGGTCATGTACATCTGCTCCGGAACGGCGAGGATCTGTGCCCGAGTGATAGCCCCAATGGAGTCGAAAGGCAGGCTGAGTTTAAACTTTAACAAGAGTTGTTCGGGAAACATGTCATCCAAGCCGTGCATCAGTACGATCAAGCCGCGGGTGCCTGTGAAAGTTTGTATGAACTGACAAAGTATGGATCCTACGATAACGGAGAATAGTAAATCCGAGAGCAGGACGAGTGTTCGTATCAAAGCATACCTGTTTTGTGAGTGGGGATGCACCTCGTGAACAATCGACTTCCGCCACCATCTGCCATCGATGACATCGAGACGGTGCTGGGATTGATGGTGTCAAGGATAATTTGGGTTGTACTGTATCACCACGAGAAAAAATAGACTGAGAATGAATGAAAGTGGGAAAGCGGTCCGGGGTTGAGTTGAATCGCTAAATCTTTTTAATCTCGTTCTTTTTTTAGAGAATGGGTGAGGATGAAGTCATACCTTTGGTCTTATACGGGCTTGGCCTGCTGTCTATCATAGGTAGACTCTTCTATCGTCGGCCGCCCTACCTGTGGTTCTGAGAGGCTTGACAGGCTATCGATAACTTATATCGAGAGTAGATCGATGTCTATCAGGGTAAATAAGAGAAAGTGCTCATGGAGGAAGGACGCCCGAAGATCAGGCAGCTGGAAACTTGTCGGAACCGTGTCTCATGCCCGCATGCACAAAAATACAACGAGGATGGAGTGTCTGTTAGTTACCGAGCAGGTTAGTTGCCGAGGACGTTCGTGGGGTCAAATTGAACGTTATTCTGACACTTACTCACGAAGATGTGTTGTTTTGGTACCAGGCACGGGACACAGTATGTTTTCCTTCCATTTCTTGTCCAGAAACAAAGACCCGGAATCCCCGACACATCCGGGAAACAAGAAGGATGTTACCTGGGGTAGCGTTGAGTCAATAATTTGAGTTCTAACTTCGCCATGAAATGATTAGATGCGCAGTATAGCCTCAACTGAATGTTCTGATGGGGCTCACCAAAAATGCAGCAGGTCTCTCAGGTCATAAAACCGACTGATGGAATCGACGACGACGCGGCCATCGAACGTAGAATACGTGCTTCTAAAATAGCGTTTATAGCCCCAGACGATTGATTTGGGGTTGGACATGAAGGTTAAGAGAAGAGCCGTGGTGCCGGTAACTTTGGACGTGTCGATGGGTTGATATGTTGATTGGGTTATCCTCTGTTGATGGAAATACCTTATTCCTCGACATGCCATTGTGACAAACGAACTGGGTCGGTTGTGCATGATATGGGCATATCCGAGTCATACCGATATTAAGAAGTAATGTTGGAAAATTGGGGACCCCCGGGATTAACGCATATGAACGAACGTTCAAGTGACCTAGGGAATTTGACATGGTGTCCTGAGTACTGCAGCGCTGTTCCTGTCGCGGAAAGAATTCGGTATTACGCCCTAAAGTAGCGACGTCAGCTGTTTTCCTCGGGACGCTGACTGGGGTAGTCCACCCGGGTATGTTATCACAATGGGGTAATTAGGAGGAACATACAAGGCATAGGTGGCCCCCAAATCAGTCGATGCATTTCAAGGAGGTGTTGTGGGTTCAATATGGGTTGTGACTTGAAAATGTCGAGCAGGCGACGTGGTGGTAGGACGTGTGTGGGAATTTATTAAGTCAGCATAAACGCGGAACTGACTTACCGTCTGAGTTCAACATCGCAAGCACTGGCGTCTATCCTCTCCGCCTCAAGCGGAAAGCGTCACCTCCGACTCGTCGGCACTGCGTAGAATCGCAGAACTAACCCTAAATATTGACGAGGTATGTGTTTCGTCATATTCTCAATTCATGTGGGATCAATGCAACTGACCAGTGACCACCTTCATCAATAGCTTCGTTTTTATCAGTTGCTGACCGCCCTTTCAGCTGGTGTTTCATAGGGATAGATAGCCCTCTGGGCTCGTCAATTGACCGCGGCTTTCCTGGACCATTGATGATAGATTGATCGACCTCGTAAATGCAGATCTTGATTAACATCCGCCGACCCTCACCTGGTCCCCATCCCCGCCCAGGTCCTTCAGGGAGAGTGTTGGGAAGCGGTGCAGTGATCCAATATAGGAAAGAGTTGGTCATCCACCAGTTCGTGTTTTCATTTTTGACGGAGAATCGCAACTCGACATTCGTGGATCCTGTGGGTGTGGGTCGGAGAACTCTCAGTCTCGTGGTAACCTTACCACGACATCCCACTCCATACAGCACGAACAGAATGGATATCGTAATTCTCCGTTGACAATGTTCACATATCTGATATGTACTCCTCGTTTCACCTGAACATCTCACCGAATAATCGAGACCTCTCGCATCAGGTTTCGCATTTTGCTACAATTCGCATCAAAGCACGACGTTCTTGACTACCCACATATTCGGGTGGCTTTATCTACTTATTGGTGACTGTAGACATCTCATTTTGTCGTGAGTCTTCCACATCACCAATATAAATTTCATTTACACCCCCGATCTCCCCCGGCAAAACAACGGGGAATGATCCCCGGCTACCCTACCTCCTTTATATGCCGAACCCGGTATCCTGTGTTTGTCTTTGCACCCACTGGAACAAAACGATGAACACAACCCCGTTCGCTCACCCTGGGTTTGTTTATTGATCCTAGAGCCATCCTGGGCCGGTGAACACTTCAAGACCGCGTTGATTATTAGCCACCGCCCTCCCATCGTGCGTCTCATCGTCGACGCCACACGCTTATCGGTGACTAGAACACAACTGACCCCCCTCAACAACTGCGACGGCCTCCGTTTCTACATTTCGCATCAACTTGGCATCTTTTCAGCGAATGTCCTTCATCAACGGCGATCCCTTGCACGGAGATAGTAAAGATGGAAGCACGAGGTGGTATTCGTTGTGGATATCGTTCAGGATACGTCTTCATTACTTCTTCGGATCGTTTCAACCGATGTTGACGTGTCCTCATTCGCGCATTCAGGCTTCCTTAGTGAGGGGTTTATGCTATGAACATTGATGAACACGTTGAATTCATCTCAAGGTGATAAAGTACGAGGTGTTGCAGTTCGAGACTGCGGGGTTTGATCTCACCCCCTCAGTTCGTCAACTACGGTTCTGCAAAGTTTCCCCTGGTTCTGATCATGAAGGAGGTACGCACGCGGAAATGCTTCTTTCAATCATTGCCCTTGATCTTTAATTGCTCCGTTGATGCGTTGCTGCTATGTATGCTCAAAACATGCAGCCATGGACCCAATTTCGGTGAACAGTCGAAGGTCCCTCATCACTACGCTTACTGCGAGGTTCTTCGCAGATACCTTTGTTTCCGACCGGTCCGATGTGGCTAGTTTTGAACATTAGTCTACGACAGGTCCCTCCAGCGCTATACCCGTGGACTTCGAGGATTTGCAACTCGTATCAGTGTTTTACCACAAACCAGAATCAAGACTTCCATTTCCCCCTTTATCTCTATTGAGGACACCAGATGTCGCTCATTCGAAACCTCTGACTTTCGTCCTTCATGAGATTTATCCCTGGGTTTCGGTCGATGAACTCGTTTCAGTCTCACAAGGTTGGCAACGTGTCTATTCTGCACGACAGTACCGTTTCGGTGCGAATCCACGGGTAATACTGCCGTGAGGGTTCCATGTTCAGCACTGCCGACTTTTCAATTCGATGGGAACCACTCAAGCCACTCAAGTCTGACGAAAACTTCCGAGGAAGTGTGAGCTGCTGGGGGTTTTCAAGATATTGACAAGGGCTACATTATCTTCCGAGTCTAGTGACGTGTCATACCAAGATATAGACATGATATTGTACGAACTACGAGAGGTGAAGTATACAGGATACATGTATGGTCCGTGCGACATTGAGAATCCCAATCAGAGAGCGAATCGAAAGAAGAGTGCATATGGGTACAATTAGATAGCGAATAAATGGATACCATTGACACTTTGATGACGGTTTTGAAAGTAGGTTCCGAGTTGTGTTAGTTTCTCCGGTCGTAGATTCAGGTATGGGAGGGTTGCCATTGGGATAACCGCGTCACCTATGAGACTGCGAATCGGGACTTTTGGCGTAGTCTGTGGCCGATTCTCTCGAAAACAAAGCTGTAGATGAGGGAAGGTGAATGACGACGAAGTGTTGATAAGGGGTGAACGCCATGTGGAGGTGGGATTGTTAGTACCTGATCGAGGAAATCGGACGGAAACTGAAGCAAGTTGGTACGAAAAGGGAGCCCCCTACCGCCGCCACAACGCAAAAATGAAACAGCATAATAGATAGCGTGTGACTTCCGTCGCGGTAAGGGGCGAATTGGTAAATAAGTAGAAGGTTGAAGGTATTAACCCCGAGCCAGAAAAGAAAAAAAGGAAAAACAACGTGGAGGGAAAGGAACGTTGGTAAGGAGATTGAGAAGAAAAGGCTCACGGTAAAGGTGCCATAACAGTCGTGAGACCAGCGAGGAGTGCTGTTGCACCCACCATTCCGAGGCGATTATACATTGCGCCAGCGAATAGTGGGAAAGCTGCCGCGAAGCTTGAGCGTGTTGCACTGTTCGCAGCCATGGCCGAAGCCGAAATCGGTCGGTAGGCAGTAACCAAGTAAGTGAAAGTCGAGGTGAAGACGAAATAGATCCCTGCACCGAAGGGGATAGAACATAGAATCGGAGCAATCCACGGAACAAATGGGTATGTCGTGAAAGCGAGGGAATATAGGCCTGCAGAAGGGTAGGAACCAGACCGACAGGGACGAACGGCGGAGTAAGGAAAAGTTAGAGAAGAACGGAGGTGAAAAGAATGGAGGACATTTACCCAGGGGTACTAGAATAGCACCGAGTTGACCCATTTTTAGACGGATTTCGGGCGGTATAGCACCGTTGTTCTTGGCGGCTTCACGAGCGTACAAACTGGAGTGTGAAAGGATGAGTATCAGAGAAGGAAACTCAAAGGCTTAGGGCCGAGGGAGGAATGAAACGGAATGAAAAGTAATAACGAAAGACCTACCGATTCCAGTAGGGTTGTGTTGCAATTGCTAGAAGCATCCCGAATCCTATTCCGAGAAACGTCATCCCAGTTGATTGTATGCTAAAATGATGCCCTTCTTGAAATATGATGGGGAATGCCTGGAAGGCAAGATAAAGGATTCCGAGGACTAACGCAGTCCTGGTGGGAGAAACGGGGTAAATCTATACTGGAGCGTGTGAGGATGTCGGCACTAGACGTACCATACGTTCAGAAGAAGAGCCATGCGGTCAAAGAACATCAGTTCTGAAAGTTTGTGTTAACAAGTACGTGGTCAGTCACTGTCGGGTTAACGTACGGAATGGGGTATAGCAGCTAATCATGATGGCTTGGAGAAGGCGAGTATCACGTCGGTCCAGCGGGGACCAGTATCGAGTGTCACCTGTTGACCTTCGAAGACTACAAAACGACGTCATCGAATGATGAGAACTACAAGAAGGAGGTGCGTACCTCTTTGCTTTCTTCTGTAGAAGAACTGGGTGGTAGGTTTCTCGTACCAGCTAAGATTTCTTTGAGCCAAAGCGATGTGAGAGCTTCGAATAGAACTTACCACGATCAACGCTATGAACTGGACGAATGACCATATCAATTGAACCCGATAGGTCCAGCGCCATGAAAGTGACTAGAAGAATCCATGGTAACGTAGTTAGCGCAAAACTGACGAGAACTGCGGTGTGTGTAAGTAAAGGTCGTGACATACTTGGTTGATAAACCTATCATGATAACATGATCAAGTAACTCAGTGTTGGAAGCAAACGAACGTTAACAGGGATGACGAAACGGACGTACCCACCAATCAATGGCCCGAGAACTGGCCCAATGAACGGGCTGATGGTATAGAATGCCATTGGGCTTGGACGGTATCGATAAGATATGATGTCGAGAAGGAATAGATAAAATTGACATACTTGGCGACTGTCGCATCAGAGAACATATCGCTGACGGTTCCACCAGCTACGCTGAGGAATGCAGAGCCGCAAAACCCACATATGAAGCGAAAGACGAGGTAGACAGCTAGATTGCACACGGAATAAAGGCGGAAGTTAAGTGTCAAATCCGAACGTATGATCCGTGCCATTCAAACTCACCAATATTGGGCGCAAACGCGACGGGGAACGAGAACAAGAAAAAGAGGCCGTAAGAGACCCGATAGACGATATTTCTCCCGTAAACTTCTGATAGAGGGCCAACAAGTAGTGGCCCTAGCCCCAAGCCCTCAACAAAAAGGCTGATGGATAGGATAGAAACTTCGTGAGAGACGCCAAATTCAGTAGAAACACCATTTTCGGTGAACGCAGCCTAGACAATGCCAGCACACGATTAGGAATGAATCACTTGAATTATGAATAGGTTGACGTACGAGGGAAGATGCACAAGTCACGCAAAGAGAGGACGAACTGACAACGATGACGATCAACCATTTTGTGAGGAGAGAAAGGGATTCGGGGTGTTCGTGCGGTCCAAGGGTCACTTGGAAAGGGTCATTGGGGATGTCAATGACAGGGTCACCGAAAGATGTCTTTTCCTCCGAAACGGTTGGAGTGGTGAGTATCGAAGTCGAAGTCCCCGTTGAGGACATCCAGAAAACTGGGGGGCGATGGAAGAGAGGATGAGCGATAAAGAAAGTGCTTGTTCTCGTCAAACTTAGAACTGGATTTCTCAGCATGGTCCCGACTTACCAGCAGTGTGCACTCATGATCTCGCTTACTCCCAGCACTTCTGCCGCATCGGTAATCGTCCGCCGCCGGAACCCTTTATTCTCACGCTTGTCCTCCTCTTCCACTTGACTGAACGTGTCTCGTCGATTCTGTTCTCGATTTCGTCAGCGGTCCTTGCGAATTCCAGTTCTTTCACTTCTATCATGGATGTTCTCAGCCTAAATGTTTTTCTCTAAAACCATTCTCTCACCTTCCAAGCTTCTCGAAATGTTACGTTGCTCTTCCGAAGTGGGAGTCCCAAAGGTCCCGATACCTTACCTGAACACATACAACCCCAGGAACGGTTCTAACGCCACGAAAGACAACGTTGAATCTTGGCGTCAGGACTTCAGTATCTAAACGTCAATCCTGCTATTCATTATAATCGTCTCACGGTTAGGAACTTCATTGATGTCGACGGGGGTGGCAACCAGGCATTGTCAATCTCACCTTCTGGTGGTGGACACGCGAGAGTTGCACCATCTCCACAGACAGACCAGGGATCACCTTCCATGGCTCCCGAGCAGGCTCAGAACGGTCGATTACGGCGAGCTTGATAGGTGAGCGTGCCATTCACGTTCGCTTTGTAGCTTCCAATTCTACTAAGTGCGACCATCGTGGACCTCGCAAGGGACGGGACCAATAGTCTCAAACAAGCTAACTCACCTGCTCCCTTGTCATGCTCCTTCTCCAATCACCTCATTATAGGGTACACTGTTAACGCTTGGGGTAAAACATGCGCGCTTTCACACTGGGCCTCCCTGACCTTTCCGACACACGAGGCGTAGATAGGATTTGAGGTCGAGAGTTCCCAGCTGGTTACGTCTTGATCGTGGGCCTTGCTGTGTCCACTGTCGACGGTAGTTGTCTGGGACTTGTCCGGGGAACTCTTGGTTCACCTGGATTGTCTATTACGAGACGACTTCCCATGATAGTGACGGCAGTCCCCGACGGTATTTTCGTTGAAGACCGACTGGGTCACCCACAACGTCAGTTGCTGTTTGATTCATGAACGACACAACGACGTACTACGTATCTTTCACCTTCTGTCAAACACACCCCTTCCATGGCTCAATTAACTCACGTCATTGTGCTTCTTCACCGCACCCTCCATCGCCTCAATTGTTCGTTCGTTCTCCAATTTTAGGATGGTCTTGCTGCGCTTCATCAGGAGAAGTGACAGCTGAAGCACATGTGTACTCGGGGCATCGACTGCGCGTCATCCCGACTGATCATAAGGATCTTCAACCTTCTTCTCCTCGTTGACTGCACAGGTTCGTGCGCTTCGCCACTAATGCCTTGATCGATGTCTATCGCCACCTTATTGTCGTGATGGGGTTCTGAGCGCTCGAGATCCAATATCGTCTTTGTAGGGTATTTGCCGCTCGGGAACTCGTCAAATCGGCGTGATGACTTGTTGGATTTGCTGTGGAACTTCGATCACGGAAAGGAGCGTGGCGCTGGCAACGTCAAGACGTTAGGAGAAGGGTTCTTTATGGGTGGTCACGGCACGGAAAACATGTTGCAAACTTAGAATCATTCGAACGGATGTGATCTACTCCAACATGAAAGCGTTTTAATAAATGATAATGAAATCTTCCTTCTTCTGTTCCATTCCTGACGGTCTTCAACTTGAACGCCTAACCCAGAGAAATTTCATTCAAGGTGGGTGGTACTAGACCGGTGAATGAATTGACAGTAGGCTTTTGGCCTGGTCTTACCGGTCGTTTCCATTTGATTTTCGCAGTGTTTCGTAAGGCACCCACCCCGTCCGACCCTTCAGCGGCCAAACGTCCAAGATCAACCTTATCACGAGTTTGGCTATCAGTCGGCGTCTAATGATCGAACGCCTGCGTGATTTGGACTATTTCTTGGCGTGCTATTAAAGCGTTCCTTGACTTGGGCGCCCAAGATCGACGTCGAAGCTGTGAAGGAGCGCACGCCGCTGAGTGTCAACTCTGATTTACATCAAGAACAAAGACATGGTTTTAGTCAGAGCGCGTTTTGTGATACTAGTTCGCGGGAACAAGCTGACGCCTCGAAACAAGACGCCTTGTCTTCGCTTCTATTGTACGAGCATTCTTTGCGGATATAGTAGCAACTGATGGTAACGCAATACCTACATTAAGATATCTCTGGCCTCTTACTGCCTCCGAGATTATACTGTACGTACCTGGGATGCAACCGCTTGGAGTACAATGCTAGCACAAAAGGTAGTTCTTTTCAATTGATTTTTCGAATTTGACACGTCGAAATGTCGAAGCTTCCTTCTGGATGAATTGGGGGATAAGTTAATAATCCCATGAGAAATACAGGTGGATCTCTTTTGTACGATATCCCGTTGCAAAATGTGTTGATTTTTGCCGTATGTCGTCGTATATAGCGTCATCGTTTCAACCCAAACCACTCAAGCTCCTCGTAGCCTCGCGGTCCTGATATCGTGTCTCAGAGGCAACGCGGTGAGTCTACATCAGGACGGGCTTCCCCATATCCGGAGGAGAGGTTAGATTACCGCACGCCAGCTAACTAGAACACCGAAGGCAACAGTGTTGGAGTTTAGACAAATCAAATTCAACGTTAACCCCTCCACGACCTCGGCATCTAAACTATCCCCCCTTGGATCTCGTTTTTGTAGCGAATATGATCCGTTACGCCAGACATTCCTTTTCGGTATGGGACTTGAGTTCAATTTATTACCTGGCCGGTTTTTTATGACAAAACGTTGACTCAAGGTGGATAGGAACAACGGAAAATGGTGTGGCTTATTCGTGTGGTTGGTGAGGTTACTGATTGTTACTCACCTCCGTCCCTCTCGTATCTTGTGGGTGATGGTGGGTGACTGAGGGCGGGCAAATACCCTTGTTCAGCCGTGAAAAGAACACGAGTCGGAAGAACGTGTCCAAGCCTCACTGTTACGCCAAAGTCTAATTAGCGCCCACAGACACACATACAAACCACTTTCGTGATGCTTGTTGCACTTACAATTAAAGCAGTCAACCGATCGAGTACCTGAACGTTTGAACATCCGGCCAGGGCGATCGCATTTGCCACCGGCCTGCGTACAGACATCGTGTTTCGCTAAAGTTGGGGAGTAAGGAGGATAAGCAAGGGTAAACTCGTGTTGTTGAATCAATCTGTACGTCTTCCTTATTCCTCCCTGGGTTCGTGAAAGAGTTGGATCCCGGAAATCCCTTTCAAATTGCCTCTTTTTGTTGTGGGGGTGTTATGTCAACGGGGTGCCGGTAAAGAGATTTGTCGATGTAAACGTTAACCTTACCCTTGCAATGCGGGCGATGCGATGCGAACCTTTTTTTCACTGACTGTGCAGGCAGAAAAGCGTACGTTATTTCGTTTGTTGGATCAATCGGAACCGGGGTTGTTGTCCTTTTTTTTTCTTCTTCTTGTTGGAAAATCGCTTTGTGGTGGAGATTACTCTTTCTTAGGTTTGACATGTCAGGATGACAACTTGGGCGTATCAGAGCTGTTGAACAAACGGTGAATATGTTGGTCTTGTGCCTTCGGTCATCAAGGGCGTCCAGCCATCGGGCGATCAGTTCATGTAACACCTTCCTTATTAATCACTCCCGTCACTCGATATTGATTTATGATATATTTCCGGCAGAAACGCCGTGTTGTTGCTATTACGGCCCCATTGCCGTATATGTTTTCAAAAGAATTGACCGGCATAACTGCATATCGAGTTAGCGTGACATAACCTCTGGTACGTTACGCCGCCTTCGGTGACTTGATATGTCCTCCGTGGTCGGGAGTCCCATGTTGGACCCAAGTTAAATTGTTCAACTCTTGAAGCCGAGAATGCTGAAAACTCTGCGCTCGGAGGTGCCGATGTCATGGTTTATACATTTCTTTTGAAAATGGATAACTCACTCCCACGTAGCTATCAAGCAAACTCAATTATTTTGAAACTCTATCTCTGATGATTTCTCGTGACGGCGGTGTTGGATAGGGAGTTGTACGACGTATAGCCGACAGGAGATGCTGTCTGGCGTCAGAAAAAGGTTCCTTGACCCGTGAACGTCGTGGATAGCTGACTGGGGATGACGAGGCATCACTTAGATCAGGCTCTATCAGCCCACGGTCGGCGGAATGTCATGAGCTAGGGGTACTGAATGTCAACAAGGAGATAATGGGCGGAAATCGTGGCCTTTCACCTTAGCCAAGGATAAGAAGCGTCGTATAGGTTTCTGTTTCGGGTAAATTTAAATACGAGGTTTTCACGCCAGTATCGGGACCATTGTATAAGTGCTCCGCGTCTTGTTTTCTTGCTCAAAGGACGACGCGGAGGTCAGTTGAGAACGGTCGATCTTCGCGAAGTTCAATATCAGCTGAAAGTATCGCTGTGACGACCACAATAAATGCAAGGGTTAGAAGGTGGGGGAACGAGAACCTACGAGAAGAGACGCGTGTTGGAGCGGCTCGTATGCTGTGAATAAAATTTCGATCATCTTGGTCAGATTTTTTTGTATCAGGTCCCCCCCGTGCGCCAGTTCTATCTTCAGACGCGTTGGAAGGGTATGGAAATCGAGAAAAAGCTAAAGTTACAGGGAAAGAATGCTTACAGAACAAATTGCTCGTTTTCGGGTTGTGACCGATACATTTTGCGTTACAATGTACAAGTCACTCACGAGCCCACATTCCGTCAAGTTCCTCCGAGAATGAGACGACTTTGGGGGTCACAATGATGGATTGTCAATTACGATGAAGGTGGGTTGTTCAGTTGGCAATATCGAGGCGGTACCGATTTACCGAATGGATACTACTGGATAAGGAATTGGCCGCCCTACGCCGAGTTAGGAGTATCCATATGCGTCCATGACTCGGGGGAGGGGAGGGAGAAAAGGTGGGTAACGGAATCGCATGATGATGATGGTGGTGGTGATGCGCTACGTGTCCTAGAATGGGTTTGGGTTAACCATTTGGTTACGTATGTAGTGGTGTCCTACGGATAGGGTGGACCTAGGTCCTGGTCCTGGTCGTTCTAATGGTTCTTCCGTAGGGCGATTGATTTGCAGGAGAGCGGAGTACCTGTTAGTTGTGCAATTATCGATATCATGACTCTAGCAATTTGGCTCTTTGACATACCCCCTTCGGCCTTAATTGGGATGCACCCTGCCATCAAGGTTAATTGTTCGATGTTGACAAGTTGAACTCTCACCTCGGGGTATCGTGGTGGGAACCGCGGTGGTATGGGCATTAATAAGTGCTGCGGTTCGGAATGACAAGATACCTGGGCTCTATAGCTGTCAATACTCTCGTAATGTCGAATAAATTCAAATCGGAACCAAGTGGTATGTGCTCGTACTGACCTAAGCCACGCGAAACAATTCAATTGTCGCTATCCTTGATAGTTTGATACCTTGATACTTTAAGTCATTTATGTCGATAGATGTCATACTTCCTAAAGGAACGCAATATGTCAGGAAAAGATCGATCTGTTCTCGTGTAGTCTTGAAGATGTGATAACCCCGCATCAATACTTGGTTGTCAACCTCCCCCCCACCATTGTCCCCGGAACGACACGGACTTGACCTACCCACGCTTCGTATTGACACCCCGCCTCTGAAAGGGATCTCGTGCTTACTTCGAATTCCATGGTGTTGGTAAGTGTCATAGTCTTTTTTGCTCCAAGGAGGAACCCGCGAAGAGTCCAGATCAATGTCGGACGCGAAAAGCCTCACGTGCAATCTATCAGCGTGATCTCTTTGATGTAGGTTATGCAATGCATACGCTATCGTCGAGGGGGTTCAAAGAGGTCCGAGCGCAGATCTCTTCCCATCATGATGGAGGAGGGTAAACAGAAACATAAGTACTACTTGATGTTGAGAAGGATGAGAGAACTTACCCCAGATCTGTTGTTCGTGTTCGCGTTCTCGCTCTTCTCATGACTCGGACGCCACACCGCACAGATACGACACGACACGCGTCGCGTTCGGATTCCATCCAACCATCAAAGTAGGATTTATTTCTTCCGGTGACCTGTTGTTTTGACTTTGACTTGATTGATTCTAATGACCTCGGGCTTCGACGTCGAAGACCCACTGAGGGTAAAACCAACAGATCCGTTATTGAGACTTACGTTGTTGAAAGATAGGGAGTAGCACTTATCTTCAACAGGTTGAAGTCTGTAACATACGTGTGTCGACATCTATAATTGTGTTTGAGATGATCATCGCTGAAAAGATGGTTTGGTTGTTTACTTGTCGTTTTGTCCGATCGTTAGACGAGGTAAAAAAAAGTTGGAGTTTGGGTTTTACCCCGGGTTGTACGTATGCTATGCGGACGCGTATTCGTCGGTTCTGAACTTCCGAGCTTCATTTGGTATGTGTTTTGTCTCTTTTGGAAGTGGGATGAGGAGACATAGTAGATGGGAGTATTCGAGGATCTTCTTCTGAGAGGGAACATACGAAAGGCATTCAGAAAGGAGACCTACAATAACCTTTTGTTAGCCAACTTTTATTCTTTGCGCTGTGAAGAACGGATTAATCGGAGGTTACAAGTATGAAACGTCGTCCATACCGTAAATCTTCACTCCGAGTTTCCTCCGGGTCCATACACACCCTATACTTCCACCGCCGCACTGCCCAATAGCATCGCCAAACCACACCCACGACAGCTCCCGCCGAACCAGTGAGTAACCAACGAAAAGTCGAATGATTCTCCTCTCCATTCTACCGAAATCGTCAATTCATTCTTCGGGCATTCGGGATATTGATGCGCTTTGTGATCATGACGTGTGAGGTCATACTTGTACTAAATATGTCTCGAGGGACTGGATAATGGAGAACTGGATGTAAGTAGTTTGCCGGAGGAACGGAGAACGGAGAACGAACGTCACCGCTGTTGTCAGCGCCGAAGAACTGCTCTGGATCCGTTCAAGAGCGCCAGCCTGCAATTGTGTTTGACAGAGTTGGAAACAGATCACAACAGAGACGGAAATCGGAAGTAGAGGTTTGGGTTTTGGATTTTTCCCATGTCCACCTAGCTGCCCACCTTCGACGACAATGTACGGTTTTGTATGTGTGTTTCTTTTTGACAGGATACTCTGGACCTAGGCTTTGGACCTGACATGGATATTTTGATCACCCACCAGGAGACAAGAAACCACCGGTACCTCGATTTTCCGACAAGTTCGTTTCTGGCGGCGTCATTTTTTACTCAATTGAAACCAAGGTACCAGAGAACTTTGTGGGCGCTTCACGATGTCGACGTCGATTTCGGACAGGGATTTCTGGTAGTCATTGGACGCAGCCAGCTACGGTCGGGATTGAGATTATTCGGTTCGGCATTGGACTGTACTGTAGGTATGTACTACCCCGTCGTTCGTCGTCAACAGAGGTTATTTTCTTCACCCCCCTTCCTCTCATCGTTGCACGCCTCTTCCTGACCTTGTTACCTTGGAACTCGACCTTGAACCCCTTTCAATTCAAAGATCCTCTTGATTCTTCCGCCGGAACTCTTTTTTTTTGTTCCTCGATTGACAACAATATTCATTTCGAACAGACATTCTGGCCGAATCGTGACAAAAGCCTCCGCTCCGTTTGGAAGTCGACCCTGAGTCCCTCCCAATTGTTGACAACCAAGTCGAACAACAACGACGGTTGACAACAACAAACCCTTACTGGTAAGGTTACCTCGAGTTCTTCGTTAATTCTATGTATCTCACAGCGCCGCAAGGCCTCATTCGACATTCGTAACTCGTTTTTGGTCACCCGAACACCGAACAGCGGGCTTTGTAGTAGATCCCACCGGGGGTTGTTTTCATTGTTAAACCGATATCTCGATAACACAGGTAGGCAAGGAAACGATTTGTCTTGTTGGATGAATCGAATCTAATCGATTATCGGGATTCGTATCTGGATCTTCGAGTTCTTCAGAATACAAAATTCGTCCAAGACGCACACAATCTCCACTTGCAAATGTGTTTTGTAGTAGAGGATCTGCGATACAACGTCGATACATCGGTCGGTGTCATCGACGATCTCGTCGAATCACATCGAAAGGGTAAGTCACTTTCCTTTTTCCCTTTTTCTCTCATCTTACTTCTAACCGATCTATCTAATCGACAACACACATCGAATATCCCTTTCCCATTATCTCAGATCACTCAACCTACCAAATCGACCAAATCTAAACGATGTACGACCGACTGAATGACTGCGGATACTAGTCAGATCGACAAGTTCAACTCCAGCTCGACGTACTACTGCCGACTGCGTAAACCACATGTCCTCCTATCATCAACAACATCAACGTCTCGTGTACCATTGCCAACCTCTTGGTCCCGATAACCGCCTGCGCACATGCGCATGTCAATCGTCGCCACAATTCGGTACTGAGACTGGTCGGATCCCACTAAAGTTCGCTTTCGCTGAGTATATATCTT
This sequence comes from Pluteus cervinus, assembly GCA_004369065.1. Classification (NCBI taxonomy): domain Eukaryota; kingdom Fungi; phylum Basidiomycota; class Agaricomycetes; order Agaricales; family Pluteaceae; genus Pluteus; species Pluteus cervinus. Next base: position 47,588 of record ML208458.1, read on the forward strand.
ACCAGTGCTGGCAACTTGACATGACCCACAGTCGCCTGCATGCATGCAACGCAGCCAGCTTGCGTTCGTGCTTAACGCGTGCCAAATGGGGTCGACTACTGGACGACACATTGCAATTTGCAATGTGCACGCTACTCTTTCGTGCGCTGGCTATACGATCGCGAGTTTAGTATCTGACATCACTGATAGGACCACCAACACCAACACCACCAACACCAACACCACCACCACCACCACCAACGCGTCGACGTCAACCCTCACTCGGCCACTTAAGTATTTTTGCGTTTCACTAATACAAGCCCCTTCATACAGTACATCATGGTTCGTGCGAGATCGGTTTCAGCTAATCGATACCTATTGCATCGTGGTGCGTAGTCAGTTTGGCTGGTTGAGTCTATGACGGAGTTCATACATGCATTAACGGTGTTGTAGTACATATGGTATGGTATGGTCTTCCTGTACTAACTATATAGGCTATATAGACCGTTCATATTCACGATCAAACCACGCTTGATACACCCGTATCCGTATCCATTATGACGGGACAGGACAGGGTCGGGACAGGACGGGACGGGGAGACGAGATGAGGGGATGCGTAGGACTAGTTATGGCTATGGATCGGATTGGATTTGAAGGGAGATGGGAAGCGAAATGAGGTTGGTGTTTATTTTTGGGACCGGTGGGATGTGGAAACGAAATGAAGTTTTTGCTGTATAGGTCCTGAATGGTGTTGGAGATGGTGAGGATATTCGGGAGAGGCGATAGCTAACGAGGGAGGGGTGGGGTGGGGTGGGTTAGGGTGAGTGCGGATTGGCGTCATGGTGTTGAAGGTCTATGAATATCTTGTGGGCTGTGCGTTGGACGGTTGGACGGTTTGGACGGTTTGGACTACGGATGAGGAGGGTGTTGGGTGCTAGAAGCGAGAAGGAGGAGGCTTTGATTGGTGAGTTTATGACGATGTGCACGTGATGGTGATAGGAAGATAGTGAAGGGAAGGAATGACACGGTGTACACAGCTACTGAATTCGAAGGCAATGAGTTGGATGAGCGGTATGAATGCGCAGGTTATAGATGCAACTTAGACGGTGATTGAGTTTTGAATGCAGTCTTATTATTGTAACTCATAGCGAAAGTGTATGTGTGATGAGAACCGGGGTATTTTTCATTACGAACAAGTGTTGTATAGACAAAAAGTATCGACACTAAGAGACCAAAAAACGCTCGGGAAAGAGGGGGTTTCATCTTCTATGGCTAAGCTAATGAGCTAACGAAACTCGACGTCGAGGGTGAAACAAAGAAAAAAAGGAAATAATATAGATGTACAAAGAGTGGGAGGTTCTTTTATCCACAGCCAGGAGATATCGAGAAATGATGTAGTGAATGATGATGATGACGGACAGACGATGATGGTAAATATATATAAGAGTCGAGTGGGTAGCAAGTAGCGTAACACAGTCACGAATTAGTGAAATTGAGGGTGATGATGAGCGTGAGGCGAACGTTCGAAGACGTGAATGAGAGGCATGGATGAGCCGTGGAAGAGGTCGTAATACAGCAGTAAAGTCATCGTCATGAATGACCGGTGGATGGGTGGGGGTAAAAAGATGAGCAATGCAATGCACAGTATAAAATGGGGAGGGGAGGGGCTGTTGGTCACCACCAAACGAAGAACGACATTGTTGTTGATACAATAAGACGAAACGTCTATCCCAAAAAAATTTAGATCTTCCAGCAATCTAAACTGCAGAACGCTCGTTCGAATGGGAATTCACCGCCCCATGACTGTACGTCAGAGTAACTTTCGTTGATGGCGAGTCTGAGGTCGGTGACGACGTCACGAGCAGAGGTGAAGTCGTTTACGCGACCACCTTCGATTTCTTCTTTCGAACTCTGTTGATTGATAGGGGTTTGGTTAGTATAAGGTGTTGAGAGAGACGAAGATGGACGGAGAGGGGTTTGAGAAGCGATATACACACCTGTATGGCCTGACCAATATCAGCATCGATTTCGGCGAGGATATCCGCCATATCACCCTCCTCTTCCCATCGAAGACCGATAGAAGCTTTTACGATGGTAGTAAGGACCCCTAGACTTGCGAAACCGAGACCAGCACCGTATAGAGAACGTGCGCGCATCAAAGTTTCGTGGAGTTGGGGAGATGGGGAGATGTGTGATGGGTGTCGTGTGAAGAGGACTCGGGCGTTGGGGACGGGTTTTCCGTTGGTTTGACGTAACCGTGTCCGTGCAGCAGCGGTGAAGGATGCTGCGAGATTGGGAGTGCCTGTTGCCAGCATACTCCGTACGATAGATCGGAGGCTGTTTGAGATGAGTGTTAGAGAGAGATGAGGATGAAGTTGTGAAGAGGAAGAAGAACGTACTCTTCGACGGAGGAATTGGAGATGAATGTATCGACCATGAGGTTTCTAGATGACGGAAGGAGGGTGAGCAAGTGTGGATGGAGTAGGACGGGGAGAGGAGTGTGCTTACACATGGGCAAGAGCGGGACGAGCATCGACGGGGATGGAAGTTGTTACAGCGGGCATGTTGGGAGATGGGTAGCAGGCAGGATGAGCTGGGAGGCGACTTGTTGTCTTGTGGAATTTATACGAGGAGGGACTCAAATCGCTGCATCTGAGATCCAAGATCAGGGGTGCCGCGACAAGATCCAATCGCACAACACGGCCATTTGTCCAGAGACCGGTCCGCATCGTCACAACCGTCACGCATTTTTTCATTTGTTTTATTTTGTTTTGCGAAATATAATAATTATTGATTATTGATTTTGTTTTTTTTTCTGTTTCGGGGTGATGGGCAGTCATGTCGGGTTGTCCGCTTCGGTTCGTCTCCTCATCTCAAAATCACCGGAATGCGGACCCCGCCTCACTATAAAGCCTAACCTCTGAGCCCAAACCAACAACCAACATCCATAGTTATCGCCAGCCGAACAATGCCAGCCATCTTTTCCTCCAACGAGACCCGCAATGTCGTTCATGGCCATTCGCCAGAGTCCTTCCGTTTGGGGCCCTTCACAGTCCCTCGCATATGGACTGGCTTGTGGCAACTATCCAGCAATGCTTGGGGAAGCGCATCTGTGCCCAAGGTCCGTCAAGGCATGGCCCGTCACGTCGAGCTTGGATATACTGCTTTCGGTAAGTACTCGCGTTCCACCTTTCCATCTCGCCGGTACACAACTTGACATCCTTTCTTCTCCTCTGTCTCGTAGATATGGTACGCCTTTTTTGATGTCTTTTTTTCGCTGGTTACGATGGCATTCTCAACCAACCTTCTTTTCTTCCACGTGTTATCGATAGGGTACGTCCACAACACATGGTTTCAATTCGGTTATACTTACTCCTTATTTCCTCTCCGCCTTCTATAGCCGACCATTATGGGAGTGCAGAGATTATATTTGTGAGTATCGTACTTTCGTTCGTCTCCTTGCGTAGTTCTGAAGTCTCCTATAGGGTCAATTCCGGTCATCACTCGCACAACCCGACCGCGTCATTGGTGCAACGAAATGGTGTGTGTTCAGGAAGACAATACCGACTCGCGCCAAGGTCATGGAAGCCATACAAGAACGAATGGATCGTATGAAGTCGAACCGTGTCGATCTTCTCCAGGTATGTTCAAAACCTCTTCTTTTCCACACCTCCATAGTTTTTCTTTAGAACTGACGTCTACTCCTTTTCTTTTTCGTCCTTATCTTCCCTCCACCAAATCACCATCGCCATCATCTTCTTTCTTTCTCGTGCCGTCCGTTTCCCATGCGGTTCGTGTGGCGTTTGGCGTTTGCTTACTCGTTGGCGTTTGGCGATTCCGCAACAACACTTTTAGTTCCATTGGCAAGATTATTCGGACAAGAACTATTTGGTCGCACTTCAACATCTTGCAGATCTCAAGTCGGAAGGCGTCATATCCGCTATTGGGTTATGCAATTTTGATGCTATCCGAACGGATGAGATCTGTACGCAATTAGGACCTGGGGTCATTGTCTCCAATCAGGTACAGGTATGTACCACCTTCACCTTCACATTCGTCGTTGGGTGTGTTCGATGCTAATTACCCTCTAGTTCTCCATCATCGACACACGTCCTTTACATGGAATGTCCGACGTTTGTGAGAAACACAACCTCAAATTATTGACATACGGTACATTGGTACGTACTCCCTCCAACCCAACTCAAACCAATCCATGTTTGACTAACTATACCCATTCGATGTTTGATTAGTGTGGTGGGTTTTTGGCTGATAAGTGGTTGGGTACGCCGGAACCGGATCTGTATCAAGGCAATCTCACGCCTTCACAGAGAAAGGTATGTGTATGTTATCTCGTGTTTCTGATACGTCGTCCACTCTTTTTTCTCTCGACGTTCTATCCGTTTTTGGGTTTGCTATTCTTTCTTTCTTTCTTTCTTTGGTTCTTTTTTTGGGAGGTCTGGAGCTTGCTCGCCCGCCGGGGATGTGAACCTTGTGGTGGTGGTGGTGGCGGCTTTTTATTTTTGGGATTTGGGGAACGTTGGACGTTTTGGACGTTTGAAACGTTTGAATGAAGCCTTTTGTTGATATGTTTTCCTCCTCTCCCATCTTTTTTCATCTATCTTTTTTTGTTTTTTTGATATCTTTTTGTTTTGGGTGTGGTTATTCTTGTTTGATCCGTCTCCGTTGGGTGGGGTATGGGGAAGATGAAGGCAGTTCTTCATGTTGTGGTCTTTAGGCCTCGGGTTAAGCTTTTATCTTTAGCCCCTTCTCTTTTCGTCTTCGTTCCCTCTATTCTCGATCCGTTCTATAGATCATGTTTCGTTCTATTCTATCTTATGCTACCTACCCCGTTTCGCGTTATCCTTTCCTGCCCACTTCATTCTTCCCTCCTTGCTGAACACACTGACTAACCTCCCTTCCTCTGTTTTTGCAGTACCTCGACATGATCGTCAAAGCATGGGGAACGTGGACGTTATTTCAACAATTATTATCGGTCCTAAGGGTAATTGGGGATCGACACGGCGGGAGGAGTATCGCGAATGTCGCGACGAGATGGGTGCTGGATCATCATTTCGTAGGAGCGGTTATTATCGGTCAGTTTGGGTTCTGTTTGTCTGTTCGCTCTTGGTACTGACTGTCTTCCTCTATCCTTTCGTTTTGCGTCCGCGTCCGCTTTCGTGTTCGTGTTTGTCCGCGTCAACTTCAACCTCAATACCAACATCAACACCATCAACCTCAACACCATCAACCTCAACACCATCAACCTCAACCTCAACTCAAACTCAACACCGTCACCTCAAACTCAACACCAACAACAGGCGCCCGCTTAGGACTCTCAGAACACCCAGACGACAACCAACGCGTCTTTGGCTTTAGATTAACGCCAGAGGATAACGCTGCGATAGAGTCGGTTTTGGAACATTCGAATGGGAGGATGATTATTACGTCGATTGGGGATTGTGGTGCGGAGTATCGGTGATCTGATTTTTGACGGGGGTGCGTGGAGAGTTGGCGGGGTGTGTGGAGGTGTGGAGGTAGTTGTGGGGGTTGTTTGGGTGTGGGCGTAGACGCGGGCGTGGATGTCGGACGTTGGGAGTAGACGTGTGGATGACGCTGGTGTTGGAGTTGGGGAACGCGAGACGTTGAAGGGAGTTCGTCTCGGCGTTGGGTTGGGTTTGTTGGGAGGGCGTCGACATTGACGAACTCTTTGGGCTTTTTTGTGCTCGTGATTCGTCGCCTTCTTATACTAGGCCATGACGCGGGTGTGTGTTGTATCTCGTCTTCACCTTCTACTGTACATCGTTAACGTTTTTACTTTACTTTACTTTTTCCTGGGCCTGGGTATGACATTGCTGCTGCCGTTTACGACCACTACCTCCATTTACGATACTGTCTTTTCTTCTACTTTCGAGTCTTACTTCCATCCAGTCCGGTACTTATTGTACTTACCGTCAAGGTTTGTAATGGGTTGTCTTTACAACTGTACATACACGTTATAGAGTTGTTGTATCAATCTCTTCTGGATGACCACTGAATTGGCGAGGAATATTTCATTGAGTTATTCGCCCAGTAAATTAGATCCGGAAAACGTTCACGCTCACCATACACAATGTGTATAGTGTGTGTCCCGAAGTCTACGCGTTCACGCGTCTGTGGGTAACGGGGACGGAGTGTAAACCTCTAAATCATTATCAAAACTTCGAATTCTTCGCTGTCAACTCCTTTTATGAACTTTCCAGGACATTCCTAATCTATATTCTCTTCATTCTTTTCTCATGCGTGTGCATACAGCGTGGACCGTGGTACGGTCCGACGGGTTTGTATGCGAATAAGGACTGAGATTTTACAAAGTGAGATCTTTGAGAGCCCGGGAAGGAGTTTGAAATTTCACAAAATGGCGGCGAATACGAATACGAGTTCGAATAGCACGGACGTACGGGTGTAGAGTATGACAAGTCAAACAATTTGAAGGCGGTACGTAGGGAAAAAGATCTATTGCGGTTCGGATACCTTCCCGTGATGATAAATAACTATCGGTACAAATGCGTCAATGGAGGTGAGGAGAGATCGAAATGCAGTAACAATGATGGTGAAAGTAATAATAACAATATGACCAAGTGCATCGAAGAAAAGATGAAGAGGAAAGCTAAAGTAAGGTCGTGATCGTGTCGGCGGAGAAAAAACAGCGAAGAAAAAAAGCGTCCAAAAATATCTATGAAAAACTATACGAAGAGAGAAATGAATGATCATCAAAGTTTACTTGTAGCAGCCGTGGTGGAAGAAGACGCTGTGGCTGTGGACGTGGTACTGAAGGATGATGAGAGCCGTTGGATTGGCTGGAGCTTGCGTTTGATATCACGGAGGATAGTTGTTTTCGGGTGCCAATCGCGAAATGCGTCCCTCAATTCCGATATCTCCCGTGAAAAGAAGTGGATGACGCGGCCGTCTGCGATGAGGTCTCGGAGCAGCCAAGGGATCTACAGGAAGGGGTGGAGTGATAAGTGGAGGGTTGTAAGGTGAAGACATCGAGGGAGACCTTACCTCGTAGTCGTTTTGTTCATTTAACGCGTTGTACGGTTCGATACCCAGTCGAGATGTTTCATTGGTCCCGCTGTTTGAAAGGAAAAGGTATCGAACGGCGAGTCTAGGGAAAAAGAATCCATCATCGGTTCTTAAAATGGAAGTATAGGGGGAATGCAACTCACGAATAGGTCTCAACTTCCTCATAAGCAGTTGAATGGCCAACGCCGTTCAAAGAACCAGCCGTAGCCTCTGAGAGGTGCGCAAATAAACCACGATCTGACAGACCGCTGTTGACGATCCGCAGAAGTAGCACGAGAAGGTTTGACAGGAAATCCGAAGAACTAGATGTCGAAAACTTAATCAGCGTCACGGAATGATGAATGAGGTTGGAGACGTACTGATATGCATCACCGTCAATGTAAAGCGCTCGGAGGATGAGTGGGTGAGAGGCGGCCATGAAAAGTCCCGAATAGAGAGGAACGACTTGGTCGTTCATTGAAGCGATATAGAGCATCTTGACCTGAATGTGGTTGTCAAGACAGGAAGAACACAGCAACAGTTAACTTCTTACCCCATGATCGAGGACGTTCCCCAGCGCGTCGACGTATTCCTTTGACACTTGACTTTCTGTATTCTGATGGAATTGTCAATAACGATTGACTTGACGTGCTAAATGACAGAAGCCACGACATACCTGGAATTCGAACAGCTCACGAGCTGCTGTACTCTCGAAATACTATCAAGCGCTCATCAATCCCCGTTTCGAACAAGTATCCGAAGAGAAAAGAGAACTTACTTGGAGGTAGGGTTGAACTAGCGAGCTACTGCGGAGATAGCGGAGAGGGCCAAGGTGTATCCCGCACAGGGCGAGGCAACAGACACGTTGAACTCTAGGTGAGGGCATGACGGAGGTGCCTACTGCCGATAGTGGATCGACTGGATCAGCAGGCGCTACATTCCGTGATGTCTTAATATGTTGATCACGAATGAGACGCTCTAGGAGGTGAGTCGCGACGATTGATCCTTGAGAGTGAGTTGCGACGAGAATGGCGTCGGCGGCGTGTAAATCTTCGGTCCATTCTTCGTTAGCCAACAGATTGGAGTATAACCTATCATAGAAAACCAGTTGGTCAGTTCGAATTTATCATGTTCCGAAGCAACAGCATTACGCACCTATCAACCCGCCGACTGATAGTCCCCTCTCCCTCCAACGGGATCTTTGTAATCTTCTTGAACTGCACGCCGTGCTTCTCTTGGAAATCTTCAAGGGCTTGTACCATCATATTGACGAACTTTGCACTTGTTCCGGTTGGCTACCGAAAATAGAACATATTGTTAGCCAAGAACATTCGTGAACAGGAGAGAAATTGGCGGACGTACCTCTCCTAGCACCGTTCGCACAACAACACCTATCGCAAAAAGAGACGTCCATCAGCCGGAGTGACATCGTGTATGTGACGCAATAACTTTACCTGGGAACCAACCATGAATTCCGATAACCACCACATTTTGACATCCTCGTAATACATCCAGATCCATATCACCCTCAACAACATCCCATGCCTTCGGTAGTTCTTTGCCAAAATGGGTAAACCGAACGTCATTCACATGGTCCTCTCTCCCCTTTCCCGACGAAGTTGGTGCGTCTTTGGCGAATAGAACCTCGCTGACAAACTTCATTGTCTTCGTAAGTTTAGATTGAGGCGGTGGTGGGATGACATTGCGAGGTGCAGCGTGGAACGTATCAGACCACGTCGGAAGAACGAGGTTGGGAATGGGTGCACGGACAGGCGTCTCGGTACCGGATTTCTTTGATGGTGCGGGCGATGCTGATTTACCCCGTTTACCACTCCCAGAATCCTTCAAAACCGTCTCCCGTGTAACGGCTTCAGAGACAATGATTGGTGGTATTGAGGGTTTCTCGGTGTTCCCATCTATTCTAGTTTTCTTCGGCGGTGTCGGTGACGGTGATTCCATGAGTCGCCCTCTCTTGACCTTGACGTACGACGCTTCGGAACATGTTGAAGAGGTGGAGGATGCGACCGATATTGGAATAGGTTGCCGAATTTCCCTAACCCTCGCCTTCACCGAACGCGCGCTTTCATCATCCGAATCTATATTCATCGTCTCCATCCCGTTCTCGTCTCGAGGAACATCACTCTTCGGCGCAATACTCTTGACGACCAACGCCCGCGACGAGAAAAAGGAAGCCCAACCCGAACGGTTCGTTTCTATGGTCAACCCGACAGGATTCAATCCTTCCTGTGTTAACGCAACCGTGGAAGGATCGGTGCTGGCGGTGGGGGTAATTGTGGGTTCGGTCGTGACGCCGGCGGCATCTGCTGTCACCCCGTCCTGGACCAACCCTTCCGCTGCTTTAGCAGTGCCATCCATGTTCACATCGCTGGGTGGGGTAGCAACTGCCTCCGAGGATTCCCCTGCAGGGAGAGGTCCAGAGCTCGAGCCAACCCACGCCCATGGCGAATACCAGCCATATCCCTGATGCTGAGAACTCCCCGCCTGCATAGAAGATGGGCCTCCTTCTGAAGATCCGGTAGCGAGCGAGATATTCTTGATCTCGGAGTCAGAATGTACGTTGGAGGCCGCGGTGGGTGGTTCGACAGGCTTGCTATGGAATTGAGGATTCTCAACGGAAGGAGAACCCTGAGAGTCGGGATTGGTGGGTTCAATAACGGGTGGGGGTGCTGCAGCGTCTGAATTGGTTGACGGATGGAGTTCAACGGGGTTCTCAGGCGGAGGAGCTGACGGATTGGAAGCAGCAGACCATCCAACGTAACCCCACCACGAGCTCGAGGATTGAACGACCACCCGATTCTCATCCTCCGAAGCGGCTTCCGAAAGCGTTTCTACCGTAACCTTGGGTGGCTCCGGTTGGGCTGAGGAAGGAACGACCGCGGGTGACGAAGAAGAAACCTGTTGAGGGGCGACGGGGATTGGTTGTTGAACGGCGGTGTTGGGAGAAGGAGACGTTGCTTTGGCCTTTGATTGGTCTGGTGGCGAATCTTTTGTGAATTGCGTAAGTAGATACTCTTTGTAAAAACGTGAAAATACGTACTTGATACAACGTGCGTTTCGGGAACGACACGCTCGAGAGGAACCTTCGGCTTCCCCAACAAAGGTATTCCGAGGGTAAACCTGCTCGAAGAGGTTGTTATTGCAGGGTGAGGGGCTGGTTGAGTGCTTGACGATGGCTCTGGTGTAGGAGATAGTTGGGTAGGTGCTACGACGGATGTAGAAGCGAGAGGTGAATGATTTGGTACACTGCGAGGTAGCGAAGCGGTGTCTTGAGTTGAATATATGGATTGAGGGGGAGGATGTTTTGAAAATGGTGATGTTCGAGGTGGGGTGGACGGTGCAGAGGAAAACCAAGAGTGTCTAGCTTTCGACGGAATCTTCTGCGGCGTAGAGGGAAAAGTTGGAGCTGAAATACTATCAGAGATTCTTGGCTGCTCTAGTTCAACAGGGAGTGGGGGTTGAATCTGAATGACCGGCTGTTCCGGTTTATGGGGAGGCCGTGGAGAGGACGAAGGCGGGTCACTCTCGATGACGGATTGTTGGAGCGTTTCTAAAGGTCGCGGGGGTGTATCTGGAGGTTCTACAAGTGTTGTCCGGCGGTTTTTGCGTGATATTGTACCAAACCAGGACGAACGAGACTCGGTACGAGGGGTCGGATTAGGAGGTTGTGAAGGCGGGCTGGCTGGAGGTTGAACAACCTGCTGAACAGGCTCCGAAGCAGCGGGTTCTCCAACGGAAGACTTTGGGTGCAGGCTACCCTCTAAAAGTTGCAAAATTAGTCCAACGATACATGACTCATGACGAAAATACTCGTACCTGCCATGCTCGATGTAACCGCCGGACTATCAACAGGACTCAACGTGTTTGATTCGGAGACTTTCTGGTTGTCCAATGGTCTGATAGAGCTACATATGCTAACGGTGTCGTCGTCTTTGAACGGCACTACGGTCGGCAACTTTGTAGCTGCGGAGGGTAATGGAGAGCCTTGCTCCGGCTCCGCGAAGATATATGAAAGGGTAGCAGAAGGCGACTTCTTGGGCGTTGAGAAAGTACGCCAGTGAGCTGGCTGGATGCTTCGTGTAGAACGAACGGAACGACGACTGGAGCTCATCGAGAGTGACGGCGAGGAGGCATAAAACCGGAGCCACGAGCCTTTGGGGTAACTCTCCCTGGTTGCCGTGTATGTCATGCCACGTGGCACCGGATCACGTGTCACACCCCAACCGACTTGGGCGCTTTTCCTCGTCGAGCGTCTCCAGCGCATGTCCATGCATCTCTCAATAGATCTTGAGAGCCTAAAACCTCGCTCAACCTTGACTCGTGGTGATTCAATACTCTTGGTCTTCCCTCATGGCCTAACACCTTCAAGTGACATCTCCGACAGGTACGGTGAATTTTGTCGATCGAAGACTATCTGAAGGCCTCTTGGTCCGATTAGCCCCCCATATAACGCGAGCGCTCGTATACGAATCGTAACTTCAGGTCATTTGTGCTAAGTATTAGCCGCTGAATCTTCATGGCCTCCAACTCGACTCAGTATGATGCATGATTATCGACGCCGAGTTTTGGTCTTCGATTATCGACACACACCTCGCCGCGATTTCGATGACCGCCATTCTCTTGTCAGTATTCGAAGCTGACGCAGTTCAACAGCCTCGATATTTGACAGCTTTCCAACATTGACATGTACTGACAAGTAGGGTTGCGCCCATGAAGAACACATGGAGTTTCGTGCTGGATCATGGCTCGAAAGACAACGTAAGTACTCGTGTTCAGTGTTCACCTGCCATCCGGTACGTCGGCGACCAATTTTCTGTCCGTCTTTTGTGAGTGACCAACCATCCTTTCAGATCTTTCCTAATTCATTTTCAGATAGCGCACCGTTTCGATATTGTGCCCTGACCCCATTTTTCTTCAATTGCTACAGTACAGGACAACCAAACACGACAAACTTTGCATATCCGCATTTGTATTGCTATAGACTTTGGGATCTTTCATCATACCTCATATTTTACTCCGGAAATAGATGATTTGGGACCTAATGCACGAATTTCTACGAGCCGATTGTCCATATCAGTGATTTGAAAATAAATAAATTGGGCGCAAAATTTGGCCATCCCAACAATTTCGTGGGAAAAACCTTGCAAGTGTCTTCCCCGATGCGCTTTGCTGTCCCGACCTCTGATCTCAATTTTGTTTCGCGAGAAACTCTTTGCTTGCCAAGGGGGAAAGGTAAGACAGGACTGGATAATGAGACAAGAAATTGTGATACTGTGACGAGCAAAAGGTTTCCAGCCAGACAAAATTCACATCGGAGGTCAGGACAGCAAAGTGCATCGTGGAAGATACTCGCAATATCTTTCTCACGAAATTTTTGGGATGGCCAAATTTTGTGCCCAGTGTATTAATTTTCAAATCGACCATGTAGACAATCGGCTCGTAGAAATCCATGCATTATATCTCAAATCACCCATTTCTCGAATAAAATCAGAAGTATGTAGGGAGATCTCAAAATCTATAGCGATATACGCAAAGTTTGTCGTATTTGGTTGTCCGGTACTGTACCTACAAAATAACTGCGACAGCTGTGAGATTTTATTGTTGATGTTCCGAAGATTTCTTATCATATGCTTCTTAGATAAATGCCAGACTACTCCACTTGCGCATTTCGTTGGTTGCCTGGGAAGTAATCAAGGCATGGACCTCGATAGACTTCGTTTACCTCAAGCCGAACAGAATCCTGATATAGTTTTACAATTTATCTCGTGTAGCCTCCCCGCCAAAGCGAAGGCACGCCCAATACGCGAGTCTTGGCCTTTGGTCAGTGCCTCCGGGACTAATAAACTCAGATCCAGCGGGATCTCACGTCTGTCTCCAAAATAGCAAAGTTCCTGATGATTCGAGACTCTGGACGGGTTGAGGTGAGCTTACTCGCTTCTCGTTGTCTACTCTGGCTCAAAAAAACGCGAAGGCAGCGCTCTCAGGGTTCATAGGTCCATGTCAACATCTGCACATATATAGCAATCTTGAGAATAACGATCTCTCGGTGTCAATAACCGTGTCAGAATCCTTCCCCTCGCCCCTTCTTCAGATAGGACTTTGCGTCTAGCTCTCCACCTTTCGCTTCCGACAAAGTTGTTTGGTCGACCGGTCTTCTAACCCTTCAAAGAACGTTCTAAGTGCGAAGATCTCAAGCGCGGTGATAACCACACCTAGGGTCCCCCTTCACGAAGTCGAGACGCGTTATCAACTCGCGGGCATTTTAGTTCTTCGGTAAGATCCTTTGAACTCTTTCGGTGAATGTTGTCTCAGTGGAGACGCGTAGATTCCCGCCGTGACACACCCATTCTTGGTTCTGAATGCCGGAATACTGACGAGACTCTACAGCTTTGCTTTCAGCTGATCTGCGCGTTCTAGAGCTTTCGTAACTTACGAGTCAGCCACTTCTCCAAGAGACCCTTGATCGTGAATTATCCGGGATGTTACTCCGTGCGCTTTCTCGATTTGCCTCCGTAGGTCGTGCGTCAAGTTCTCGATTGCCGTTTCCAGTTCAAGATCACCAACGGCTCAATCAAGTCAAATCCGGAATAATCGGATGACACGAGTTTAATATCGATAACTTCTGCGACCGCTTTGGTATGCCTTTCCCTCCACTCAGTTAGCCGAAACGATTAGTCTAATGAACTCTCCCGAGTTATTTCACAACACTAGGTTCATCACCTTGTGCTGTGCCGGTTTAGAGTTCTCTCCACATAAAGTAAGTTTGCGTCGCTTTCATCGATCATGATTCGGCCTTCAGCGGAAAGGGAATTTAGAATTATTCCTCCAATCGGAACCATTTATTGCCATCTACACGTACCGTAGTGGGTGGCTTCGACTTTACGACGCGGAATCTATGGCGTAGTTCGAGACCATGGTGGTAAAGGTAAGGTGAATACGCTTCGATGCACCCTCACTGATCATGATTGAGGACCCTTTGTGTGCGACGTGCGCACAGCACCTAAAGCTGTATGATTCGTTGGACTCATTTCGCGTCGTTCCCTAGACTATAACGCGGTGGCCGTCTCTGGGTAATCTAAACAATTCCTTATCCTTCTGATGGCTCAAACGCAGGTATCATCCCACCCTCGTCCGCGCCGCCTTGTCCCCAATGTGAAGAAGACGTCCCAGACACGCGAATAGGTTAGCTATCGGCGGCGAGCGATATTATCGTTCGGCCGATTCAAGGATATACCGATCGAAAGTAAATTCAACACAGGGAAATTAATAGACATTGAGAAAGGTGAGTGACCTTCGAGTGTTTGTCGGTCACAGTGGGTTTCTGTTTATCACTAAAATTAGAATGTTGAACGCAGTCCCGAAACATCAGGGATACATGACGCAATTGTAATTCGGTAAGACCATAATTTACCATACAATAAGCTTTGGGAGGGTTGCGACGTACCTCCCAGTACTCACGCGTCTTCCCTCGTGGACACTGTCAAGTGAAGACGTAAAACGAAGCACTGAAGGTTGGTTTCTAGCGTCAGATCACCCTAATGAGCTCACCGTTTGCATTAGATTTTTCGGACTCTTTTCAAGGGTTTGACATATCTACTGTCGTCACGCTAGCTTTCTACTGCCTTGTGCGACGTGGGTGTAAGTGGTTTTCAATTGAGATGCCGTAGGGTTGCCATGCTAATCTTCAATAGACAAAATGGACGCTCATATGTACGTATTATCGGGTTGAAGCTTCCGTTCCACCCTTTCCTTCACGAGACTTTCATGACCGAACTCAAACGGCTTATCCGAATCTGATGAAATCGCGGTTACTTTGGTTTCGAATCTGAGAGGTCTGGACCTCAAGGAATAGGTCGCACTCGCAGGTAATGCGGACGCGGATTTGAAAGATCAACTCACGTTTTGTACAGGGTAAAACAAAATGCTATCCTCGCTAAGATCGTTCACGGTAGGGATTGCATCGGCCTCAGTAAGTTGTAAGCCTTGAATGATGGGTGTGGACATTAACCGCGTTTTTGAAGTGGGGGAAAGACGTATTACCCCTTCTGGTCACCCGCGCCATGGATAAGTCCCTATCGGCCAGGGTGAGTCTACCTTTGTTGAGGGAGGGGAGGGAAATGATAGGCTAAGTATACTTAGCAATGATTAATCTGGGATAGCAATGTTTGCGTGTTCAATTTGGGTGTAGGACTGTGAGTTATCTTGCCGTTACATTTCAGACGACACAATCCGTCTTGAGAATGAACAAATATTGTTGACTTCGTTCCGAGCGTGTGCCTTCTATTTCCACCTGGTTAACGCGAACATTTTCCAGACGGTTCTGTCATACTCAAGTTGAATAGCGAAGAAAACGACCATCCCGGTCTACGTCTTCGTTCATAGCCTCGAGGCCAACAATCCAACTTTCAAGGTGGGTAGTGGCTCAAATATTCGTCACATGTGAATACGTACCACATCTTAACATTCAGTGGGCTGTTTTCCCTACAGGATCCAAGAAACTGCGTACAGTCGGGACAAAGGAGTGAAACGTGAACTTCCTCCATTCTCAGGACGATTCAGGATCGAACGAACCAGCGATTCCGTTCATCTTCAAAGGTTACACCTTTACAATGTCCGATTCCCATGGTACAGACCGAGTGGATAGTTTAACCAGGGGCTTCAATCTTTCCGTTTCCCAACTCGAACTGAGGTATTCCTCGAGAGAATGGTCGTGAGCTCGTCACGGTTGCAGAAACCCAGTGGGAGGAACAGATCATGCTTATCCCATTCCATGCGAACTATCTCATGGCACGGTACAGCGCAGGAGAGTTCTACTTACACCGTTTCTCGTGGTTCGGCGAGACCAGTCATTTAAGGTGGCCAACGCATCCATCCCTCTCGACGCTGAGTACTGATCGTTCGTGAGATTTTAGATTAATAACTACGTATGTATTGCACGGAAGGACTAGGTAGCAAACCGGAAACTCAAATGGGGGAATCTAATCTAATTTTTGCAACTGTACACCCGACATGAGCGGCTGGCATCATTGAACCATCATCTTGACGGTGAAGAGTTGAAGAGGTCATTTGAAAAGAACGATCACGAGCTCCGACTTCCGTAGGGCTCGAATGGGAAGATAATGGCTATGAAAGCCATAACCACGTAAAGGGCGGCGCAAATCCAGATAGGTACCGGTGTATCAGTCTGTCCGGCCTCAGTCAAAGTGAACGGAAACGATCAAGAGATAGAACGTACATTCGCAACGGTAGCAACCACTGCACTCAAAATTCCCATGACCCGATTGAAGGCAATTGCGATACCATTTCCTGTCCCTCGATGTGCACTTGGCAATACCTCCGGCGTATACGCGTATAGCGTTCCGTAGTAGATGTTCAGAGCGAAACTAATTGCGCAATTGAACCCAATGTTCTGTGCCTCGCTCCTCACTTGCGTATAAGCGAACAAGAAAGCCATTGTGACCAAGGCTCCGATAACCATGGTATACTTCCTGCCAAGTCGAGTTGTACACATGAAGCCAGCTAGAACGGGGCCCCAGATGCTAGAGAAGTTGGCTAGAGCGTAATTACGCCATGTCGTGTATGCGCTTCCTGACCCGAATTTTGCACCACGAGATTGTAGGTAGGATGGGAGGAAGACGTGGTATAAGGGGTATGCGAGACCGATCAAGAGCCACGAGATCCATATGAGGGAGATGGATAGCCCCAGACGACGAGTGGCGAAAAGGCCTTTAATGTGGATTAGAACATCGCGGAAAGGTAAACGGGATTTGGAATGGGAGGTGGTCGTCTTGCCACATGCTTGGAGCTTCTCCAACGTGAGGGAACACGTCCGATTGTGGGTTTGAGCTATAAATTGGAGTGTTTCGATGACTTCTTCGTCTTTGCCTTGGGACAAGAGGAATTTGGGAGTTTCTTTGAGGCGTATGACGGTGATACGGAGGATGGACATGACAAATACCAAGGCTCCTGATGCGAACCAGACATAGCGCCATCCTTTGTTGTTGTCGTGTGTACATGTGGCGATAGAGATGCAATCATGGGAGAAGTTGGGGAGGAATGCCCAGGCGAAGAGACCTGCGATGAGTTGACCGACACCTGACCAAGAATTGAAGAAGTTAGTTGGTCTCCAGACAGGAGAGCGTATAGGAGTAACCGGTGGAGGCACTTACCCCACCAACAAGCCATCAACGTCAACAACCACTGATTTTGGCTTGGAAGATACTCCAAAAAAACCGTGGTGTCCAGAACCAAGTTTCCTCCGCCACCAAACGCGGTTAGACACACGAACAGTCCGAGGACGATCCAGTTGGGTGCTGCACCTGCCAATATCGCGAAAACAGAGCAGACGATTAGGGAACAATTGAATGCAAATCGGCGACCGATAATGTCGGCGGCTAGACCCCAGAAGATGGCGCCAACGAGCATTCCAACGTATGCTGCGATGGTGAGACCACGCGTATAGGATGGGTTAAATTCATAGGCGGCCTGGGTAGCGATGATAGATTGGATGAGCAGGATGAGGGAATCGACGGCGTATCTGTACAGTTCAAGTATGGCCTTCTGGATATTCGGGAGAAATTACTCACCCAAACCCGTTGAGTATGAAGAGTTTTATATGATAGTTCGTCAACCCAATCTCGTCAATGGCCTGTGATATCGTGCGATAAGCTCGTTGAGTACAGTGGAGAAGTGGGGGACTGACATTGTTGACCAGGTACATCTTGGCGTTGAGTACGGGGTCGATGTGCTCTTGTTGGAGGACATCAAAGTTGCCTGTCTCCAATGAACTTGCGTCATGAGAACCTCCCTCGACGTCGTCAACGCCTTTAATCTCCTTTGAGCCCATGTCGTACGGTAGGTGTTCGCTCATTCGAGGTGGCACCGTCTGAAGGGAGAAAGATAAGGACTGGAGGAGTGCTAGCGAGGGTCGATGTGACTATCCAGGAGAAGAAAAGAAGCGGAGGATATATAGATCTCTCCCTGCGTGTAAGTGCACATGGAGAAGTGGAAACTATGTATTCTTTAACCCCACTGTCAAACGTCGTATAGCGTCTAATTGACGCATGGTCAACGTTCAACCGCGTGAACTGGGATAGTGGTGATGGAAGCTGGAAGACGAACATAAAATAGATTGTTCAAGTGTGCCGAACCGCGATTTGATTGATTCTACCTGTGTTTCACACGCCTCGTCAATTCCTCCGTCCACGTTCCACAATCACCTCACCAAGAATCATCCCAGAAATCGTATGGAAGAGGCAAGTAGGAAAGAGACCAATGCCGACAGCGGCCCATGAAAATTGTGCGCGCTGAACGAATCGATAAGTTATGCGTTGGGTAGTACACGCACAACGTCCGTGACGACCAATACTCCATCAAACATCTGCTCATGCCAGGATGGAATCGAAAGGGGCGTTCTAGATCGAAAGAAGAGTTCTGGAGCAACGTGAATGAGCTGGTTTTTTTCTCTGCAAAAAGTTGTACGACGAACGGGAGGGTCTTTAGAACAATCCCACTCTCAACTCTCAACGCAACAAGAGGCAAATACTCGATGCAGTTTATTCCCGTCCTTCCCTCTCTCGGAGAGTCTCTCCCAACCCCTCTCAACACATCTTGGTTCATTGCAGTTCGTAACCCAACCCTTGTGTTTTGATATTGGGGAATAATTTGTGCTTTGTCAAGTACTCCAGTCCCGAATCAAGTGGTTCGGCGCGCTCGCCAGCCTGAGGAAAGTCTAAGAAATCGGATCCTTCAAGGGGTTATAAGACCGTCCCCCTCTAAATATCGACAGCAAATGATCAGATTGCAAGTCAAGAACATACGGCACACAATTGAGCTACGCCGAACCCTACGCATACGGTGCAACCACCAGGGACTGCCATTTGAATTCCACAGACCGAGATGATATAATTATCTCTAGTTTCGAGTTCTCTGTTTCCCAACCCGAAATGAGACATCTCTGTACCCTAAGCAGCTTCTCTGGATGGGGATCGGATCCGGTTCTCAAGTACACCAGGATCGAAGAAGGTTTTAACACACCGTTTGAATGATGGGTCAACTGCAGAAGTCGTAAGGAAGGTCGCTGAAGATCGTGCTGGTAATCCCCATAACCCGGTTGGAAGTCAGATCCGAGGATGATCGAGTGCAAGGTTGGGTGCGAATTGGGGATGGTTTGAAGGGTGTTCGCCATCCAGGCAACAAACTCGTCCAGCTCGCCGGAAAAGGTGTGGTGAAGTGATAATCTCCGTAAATCCCGACAATGGCTAAGATTAATTTTCCATGTCGATGGAGCCTCGTCTAAAATCAAGAAAAATATCCATTCCAAAGCCGACAGTTTTGGAGCGATAATTTCCGTAGACTTGGTTTCGAAAGTATGCTGTGTAGCACAGCCTTGAGTGGTACACTAAGCATGCTACAGTAAATGGAACGGAATTGTGAGCGGATAGAAAATTGTATGAAGGGGGCTGATACTAGTGGTTGGAGAAGAAGCGCCAAAACATCCGAATCATCGACAACCCAAACAGGAGTGACGTCGTTCCCGTGTGCATCACGCATAAGCTGAAGTTGAGTGATATGAACGGTGCGGATATGGGTGACGAGAATGGGGTTTGCGATGAATAATGACAGTAGAAATTGGAGTCGAGGCCATTGTGGGGTACCGTTTTGCAGGTGGTTTTGGAGCTTTATGTCCGAGAAAATTCTCCGCTGTGCGGGGTCACGAAATGTCCTCGATACCCGACAAACATTGCGAAGAGCCTCATGATCTCCTCGACCGTGAAGGATTCCTGTGATAAGATCGATGACATCTTCGTCGAGACTCATTCCTACGAAGAACGCCTATAGCGTAGGGTCATTGCTTATCAGCAAACCGGCCGATAGAAATAACAGAAGGCTTACAGAATTGTTGTATAGTCAAAAGAAGATGTGGAAGCAACGAAGAGAAAAGGATGAGTCAAATTTCAAGCCGTGTCAATTCCTTCCCACGATGACACCCAACAAGAGCGTCATCATGCACGCTAAGCTAAGGTGCCGACAGGCTACCACATTCTATTGGACACGTTATAGAGACAAATGACGGATCCTGGTTCAAACTCAAATATCAAATGGAATGCGGTATCCGGTAATAGTCCTACACTCTTCCAATTATCGAATGCCGCGGGACGGCTGCAGCTGAGGATGTAGAGAAAACCTTCGTAATGCTTGGATAAGTTCTGTCATTGGCTTCAGGGGATAGGGTTAGATGATGGAGTACGCGTCGACGAGGAGGCTCCCGTTCACAGAGTCTCCGACGTATGGAATGGAGGGCCCACGAGTGATAGAGTGAAGAAGCGAAAGATAAGTTACGCACCCGACGATTCGAGTTCGAATCGAACTCTCATCTGGCCGAGTTCGTAATCTGTCAAAAGGAGGGTGAATATGTCTGTAAAGTCGTAAGAAATATAGCGGGTAGAATGGTTAGTGGACGAACAGAAGAAATGAAGAAAATTCATACCATCGATGGTTGAGTTTCCAAGCTGGGCGACGTGAATCAGAGGAAGGGGGTTGAAAGCCATCGACTGCACATCGACCATAACAAGAAGTAAGCTTACCAGAGAAAACCCTCGTACGTGAAAGCGCCGTAACGCCTGATGGGCTCATTGCTAACAGTGCTAACATGTGATCAACTTCGTATGTCCACATTCAGAACGTTGAACAATAACAAAAAAAGAAAGGGTGAGACGTAGTAACGGAAACATACGGATATGATAGATCAAACGTTAAACGAAGTCCAGCTTGATATTCGGTCCATGTCCATATATTTCTGCAAAAACCTTGATGCGATGAAGATTGCCGTGTTGCAATTGTCTTTACATGGTGCGCCTGTAGAATTCGACTGCTAAGCACACACTAAAATCGTTTCAAGAAGGACGCTGAAGGAGAACTATAGTGAACACAAACCGTGACGTTCAACCGAAGTATTTTTGGGCTGTTCCAACATCGACGCCATCAAACGTAAGATTGGAAATACGAGGTGGAAGACGAAAAGGGTGATGCTTCCGAGCTCCTCTAATCGCAA